>JAJHZJ010001061.1:0-257001 GCA_023548195.1 Bettongia penicillata ogilbyi | reverse complement strand
ATATGTGCTATGTACCACTGAGAAAAAGGCATATTCCTTTCTATTCCCATTCCATTTTCTCCAGAGAGCTATCATATCTACCTTATCTAGAGTTTTATTTACCTCCTTAACCTCTTTCTTGTTTATTTTGAGGTTAGATTGATCAAGTTCAGAGAGAGGAATGTCAAAGTTCCCCACTGGTATAGTTTTGCTGTCTGTTTCTTCCTGCAACTCCCTTAACCTCTCTAAGAATTTGGTTGCTATACCACTTGGAGCATATATGTTTAGTAATGAAATTGCTTCATTGTCCATGGTGCCTTTTAGCAGGATATGGTTTCCTTCCTTATCTCTTTTGATTGGATCTATTTCTGCTTTTGATTTGTCTGAGATTAGGATTGCTACCCCTGCTTTTCTTACATCACCAAATATTTTTCTCCAGCCTTTTACCTTTACTCTGTGTGTATGCCCCTGTTTCAAGTGTGTTTCTTGTAAACAACATATTGTTGGATTATGGTTTTGAATCCATTCTGTTATCCTTCTCCATTCTTTGGTAGAGTTCAACTCATTCACATTCACAATGATGATTACTATTTGTGTCTTTCCCTCAGTCCCCTTTCCCTTTGTTTATGCTTTTAGTTCTCTCTTCTCCCTTCCCCTCCACTATAGAGTTTTAATTTTTGACCACCACCTCCCTCAGTTTTCCCTCCCTTCTTTCAGCCCCCCTTTCTTTTAATCCCCTTTTCCCTTACTACTTCTTCCCTCCCTTTTAGCCTCCCCTCCCTTTCCTTTCCCCCTTCCCCTCCTACTGCCTATAGAACTAATTGTATTTCTATACTTAACTGAGTTTGGTGTACCCTCCTTGAATCCAATCAGATGAGAGTACCTCTCAAACAATGCTCATCTCCCTCCTGTCTTTCTCTCTACTGTAATATATTTTTGTGCCTCTTCCTGTGATGAAATTTATTTTTTTCTGCCTCCTTTTCATATCTCCCATTACAATTCCTTTGCACCCTTAAATCACATTTGTTATCATCACATCATTTAATTTATACCCACTCTCTGTATCTATGTATATCCCTTTTACATTTCATAATTAAGTATACAATTCTCAAGATTAGCAAATATCATCTTCCCTTATAGGGATGTAAACAGTTTGCCCATATTGTGTAACAAACTGTTTTTTCCCCCGTTTACCATTTTTATGCTTCTCTTGAGACCTGCATTTGAAAATCAAATTTTCTATTGAGTTCTGGCCTTTTCATCAGGAAAGGTCTGGAAATCCCTTATTTCACTGAATGTCTATCTCTTTACCTGAAATATTATGCTCAACTTTGCTGGGTAATTCATCCTTGGTTGTAGTCCCAGCTCCTTTGCCTTACAGAATATCATATTCCAATGCCTTGATTCTTTTAATGTAGAAGCTGCAAGGTCTTGTGTGATCCTGACTGTAGCTCCTCGATATTTGAATTGTTTCTTTCTGGCTGACTGCAGTATTTTCTCCTTCACTTGATAGTTCTGGAATTTGGCAACAATATTCCTTGGTGTTTTTAGTTTGGGATACCTTTCAAGAGGTGAACTGTGACTATTTTGCCCTCTGGGTCTAGGACTTCTTGGCAATTTTCCTTGATGATTTCTTGGATGATATTGTCCAGGTTTTCTTTTTCATCATGGCTTTCTGGTAGACCAATAATCCTTAGATTTTTCTCTCCTGGATCTATTTTCCAGGTCAGTTGTTTTTCCAATTAAATATTTTACATGTTCTTATCTCTTCATTCTTTGGATTCTGTTTGACTGATTCTTGATGTCTCATAGATTCATTAGCTTCTGCTTGCCCGATTCTATTTTTTATCAAATTGTTTTCTTCATTTAACTTCTGCACCTCCTTTTCCATCTGTCCATTTGTTCCTTTTAAGGAGTTATTTTCTCCAGTAAGGTTTTATACTTCTTTTTCCATTTGTCCAATTGTCCTTTTAAATTCTTCTCGTTTCTTTTTTTCATATTTTTAAAGTCACTGGTCAATTTTCTTCTATTTCTATGATTTGGGTTTTTAAATCCTTCTTGAGCTCTTCCAAGAAAGTTCTTTGTGCTTCAGACCAGTTCATATACTCTTCTGAAGTTTCAGATGGGAGTATAGTCTCAACGTTGACCTCTTTGGTATTTGGGTCTTGGTTCTTGTCCCCATAGAAAGATTCTATGTTATTTTCTTTTCTGCTTTGCTTCTTATTCATGATAATAACCCTTTTCTTGGCTTTCAAAGTAGATCTCTGCGTCTGTGGCACAGGGAACTCTGTCCCACAGTTCTTGTGCCTAAAACTTGAGGCTTTGTGTGTTGTGGCTTCTGGCCACAGCTTTCAGCTGTGAAGCTAAAATGCTGCAGTTTACCTGGTGCAGAGCTAGTTGGTGTTGGAAAGCAGAAGCCAGGTGAGGTCTTTTTGGGTTTCCCCGCAGTTACCCTGGAGCTAACCCATTAAGTGTGGGGGAGGGGTGATCTGGACACCAGAGGTCTCCTCTGCTGAGCTAGATTATAGGCAAGTTCAGCTGTCTGCACTAGTGTCTTCCTGATTCCCCTGGGGTGTTGAGGCATGCCTGGGATCCTGGTGTTGGCAGTTGCTGGCTTCACCCCCTGAGGCTCAGGATCTTCTCCTGGTTTGTTGAGGTGGGGCTGTCTGGAACAGCTCTAATCGTGCACTGGTTGTCTTTGGTCACAGCAAAAGGAACCCTCCTTAGTGATTTTTCTAGCCTTATGGGCTAAGAGTCTGTTTACCCCTTCTGCTGCTGCTCTCACTGTCCCAGGATTTTTCCCAGAGAGATATTCTCTGGGCTCATCAAGGTCAAGAAGGGGAGGGAGATAGCAATTACCAATCACTCTGCCATCTTGGTTCCCAGACATTCCTATTCTTCTTTATAGTTCTCTCCTATTAATTATGAGAAATATCTTCTACCACTATTCTTCCTGTGTCATACCCATTGCTCAAAATATCTTTCTAATAATTTTATATGGGAATTTTTTCTCCCTCTCCTCCATTTTCAGTTTAAATTCTTCCACCATTTATTAGCCCTGTATCTTGATCAGATGAACCAGGCAAATATGTTCTTCTTTCTCCATATGAAATATACTCCATTTCTTCCTAAAATTCCTTCAGTTTATTTTCTGAAACCATACTCCAGAAAACCAAACCTTGTTAGATGACACTATTTATTTAACCACTAACCTTTCTCATGTGGTTGCTTCTTCCCCAAGTCCCCAAACATCAATAAGAAAGGATGATGAAAACATCACCTATATCCCAAAATTCCTTCACAGATCCCTGGTCTGGATTCCATAGTCCCTTCAAATTATTTTCAAGTTTCTTCTGGAACATTAATCATCAAAGTTGGATGATGGTCAGCAGGAGTGAAAGGCTCAACAAGGGCTCATATTATGTTCCAGATACATATTCCAGGAAGACAGAAACCCTTCAATTGCTCAAATCAGGTCTCTATAACCACTCATGTAAATTCTCACAAAGAGGGCATTAATCACCATGACATCTTTTTCTTGGGCTCAGTAATCAGTTTCTTCTTAGGTAATAATATCAATGGAGCTTTTTCATTCTGTGAAATGAGATATTTATTCCTCAGGGAATGCTTATCAGCATTCTATGAAAAAAGTCTCATATCTATTTTATAATTCTAGGGATGTAAAATTTCTTTTTCTCTTTCTTTCATGTCTTGCATCTACCAACCACTTAACACTGATTTTGACTCTCTGCTATATTCCCTACCCTCTGGCTCTTTAGAATATTTTTATTTCTTCCTAATAGCATTTAGTTGGTTCCATTCTTGGATCTTTTCTTTGATCCTATTTAAAAGCTCTTCATTCTAACCAATAGAGCAGGAGTTCACTCAATGAGTTCTATAAAGAGAAGACTTACACTTCGTCATTCATCCATCCATTCATCCATCTATCCATCCATCTTATCTATCTATCTATCTATCTATCTATCTATCTATCTATCTATCTATCTATCTATCTATCTGTATTGTGGTAAATCATCTTGTCTTCAAGCAGGAACATAAACATTTCAAACTCTACTATTTATTCAAGCAGTTTCCTTGGTCTCCGGACCTCTGGTAATGGAAGGATAAAGGGCTAATGTTATTGCGCAAGTCAGGATAGAAGAAAGTGTTTTATTAATTCTCTAATTAATAAAACCTGTGGGGTCCCAGCTGGATCAGTTGCTCCTAGGACATGGCTTTTCAACCAGCTTAATCCCCTCTTACCACATTGTGTTATCTGGTCCTTACTTATTCTGATCTTGCTTTGAATTTTGGCATCTGTATAATTCTCTGGTTTTCACTCCTTGTCAGATTACCTTGACTTAATCTCTAGAAATTACACAGTTGTCAAATTTTTGTGTAGCACGCAATTACAAGGTAACATATTGGACAGAACACTGTACTTTGAGTGAGTCTGAATTTAAATCCTGCCTTGGACATTTAGTAGTTCTGTGACCTTGGGCAAGTCACTTAATTTTTTCAGGCTCAGTTTCCTCATCTGCAAAATGGGGATAATAACAGTACCTACCTCACAGTGTTATCATAATATGAAATGAGATAATTAACATATATGTAAAGTGCTTTGCAAACTTTAAAAGTGCTATGTTTTAGACATTATTTTCTTGACATCTAGTTCCTTAGCATTCCAAATATTCTGTTCACACAACTCCATTTGAGTCTTCTTGCTCTGGCTTCATGCCCTGTTTTCATGATTTAGTACTATCCACAGTCCTAGGAACTTCTCCAATTTTTGCTTAGAAGTCAAGAATTAAATATGACACTATAGATAACTGTTGAAGAAGCAAACCTATCAGGTACAAAAAGTAGTATTTAAATATTTAAAACTTTATAATGAAGAGATTGATTAAAATTAGATCCATTTCTCAGGGCAGAGGGAGAATTAAAAAGCAGCTATATAAAATAAATACCAGACATTATTTTATTATTTTAAAATATATAAATGGAATTAATCATACTAACAATCTGGCAATATTTGAGGGTAACAGAACATAGTAGTCTATTTCCTTAAAAGGAAATCTAAACTTAAGAAAAATAACCCAAACTTTGGATACTCCCTCTCTTATCTATGGCCCTCTTCTGATGTTCCTGTCATCTGGGGTTCTGGGAAGAATGAAGGAGAAACAGAATAGATGACATTCAGTGTAATACTTCCACCTTGTGGTTTTGAGTCAGACTTTCTCTTCTGTGAAACTTTCAGCTATGTCTGTAAAATCAGCAAACATTTGTTTAATTGGACTCTTACAGTGTACAAGTACAAGTAGTTACTTGGAGATAGCACATATTTCTGAGGGCCAGATTTTCCTATTACATCTCTCAGAGAGCAGACGTATAATTTCTACGATTATTGTAATAGCTAGGCTCGTTATCTCCCTACCTTTTCAGCCAATGTCATTATGTTATGTTCCATATAAATATTCTCAATAAAAATAGGACAATAAAATCATGGGATGAATTTTCAAGTAATAAGTGTAACTGGTATTTTAAAGGCCATATCTAGCACAATAGAATTTCCTTTCCATACACCATCTAGCTGAATCTTAGTCATGAAAACCCTTTAGCGCTGTAAAACACTTAACAGAAAACATTTGACACATACTTTTGTTACTCTGGAGGCAAGATCTAATACAGACATCTTTATGTCAAAGTTCCCCAAATTAGTCCACCGGGTCAAGTGTTTATCATTGCACAGGCTGCTCCTAGGTATCCATCCATCCATCCATCCATCCATCCATCCATCCATCCATCCATCCATCCATTCTTCCATTTATCTATCTATCTGCATACTGCATCTTTTCTAATCCACCCCTCATTCTCCCCGCGCCTCCCCATAACAGAAAATAGAACCAATATAATTAGAAAATACTGGTCAAGGCTGCCTAACCATTGTGTGGATCACATTGCCCTATTTGCTCTGGAATGACTGGTCTCAGTCATATGTATTATAATATGACTACTTATCTGGAATAATCTAATAGTGAAACGCATTATGAGATAGCTGGCCAAAAGGGAATCCTGGGTCTATCTATGAACTTACATGGGGGTGATTTTCTATAGAGTATAAAATAAAAGACCATAGTTGACTGGGTCACCACTTGAGTGTAAGCCCACACCTACTGGCAAGTACTCTGTGCTCTCCGTGACACAGAGAAGGATCCAAGGAGTCATTTACTCAAGTCTGACAGATTCTGGGACTTAGAGCCACTGCATCCCCTCCTCAATTCTGTCATACAAAGGACTCAAAACTGATGAGCCTGGTTCCTTTGAGAGTTGGAAGTGGTGACATTTTTAGTTCCAAATCTGTTGCTACAGAGAAGAAAAGGTTCTTATTGTCTATAACAGGAAATTAGAAACTGATTTATCTGCTCCATGGACATCAATTTCAAAGCAGTGGAGGGGACAGGGTCACCTCTGTCTTTTTTTCTTCATTTGACTACTTGACTTTTGACTATGGTTGTGTTCATTAGTTCTTGTGTGTCACATATGTCTATTACAGGTAAATACAAGAGCAACTTGAAAATTCTTGAAATTGGAGAAACTTCAACAAGGATAGTGGATGGAGGTATATATTCACTGGGAGAAATCAGCCCCCAAAATATAAAATGTATTTACTAGATGGATATAGCTACATAGCATACCCACAATAACAAAACTTTAATTTTTTTATTACAAATTTCTTTTGCTTACCTTGTTTAATGATTTCTTAATATTGATTAGTCAAGAATTACTTTGGGGGCTCTTACTATGTGCTTATAAATATGCTAAGTAATATGGGAAATACACAAAAGACACGCTCTCTGCCTGGAATAATAATAATAACTAATAGATTTATAGCATTTTAAAGTTTGTAACAATTTACCTACATTATCTCATTTGATTCTCACAACAACCTTGGGATCTGTCTTTGTGTTATCCCCATTTTATGTACTAAAAAATGAGACTGATATATATATATATATATGAAATGATCTGCTCAAGATCACACACCTGAGATGGTCTGAAGTGAAATTCAAACCCAAGTCTTCCTGACTAAATAGTCTCCTGTTTTATCCATTATACTCCAAACAGGCCACCAGTTACAGATAAAGTGATTATAATTTATATTATGTTTTGAGGGACACCTGAAGATCCTTCTCATAAATATCATCAATAATCTACTTGGCTATCTAAGTTTCTATCATTAGAGATTCGGTCTTTTGAAATTGGGTCTTTAAGGATTTGTTGCTAAATTATGAAAATTCTTTTCAACTAATTTGATATTTGATAATATTTAGACAGCATTTTAAGTCACTGTCATTTATTATAAATGGTTTATATTTGCAATAATAAATTTATGACAATTACATTAACCATACAATTATCCTAAGTTTATATAATAAATTTAATGTAAATTCATTTACGAGACAGCTAGACAGAATCTGTACAGGTGAATTTACTTTTTGGAATCTAATGTGGAAATATGTTCAATATGATTATACATGAATAACCCATATCACACTATGAATGCCAAAAAACCAAAAATAAATTAATTTTTAAAAACAAAATAAGAAAAGGCAGAGAATTCAGCTCATCAGTCCTGCTTCAAGCTTCCTTTGTTACCCAGTGTCTACTGAATGGGGCATTAGAAGTAGTTCTTATTAGTCTAAGATCTCTAGCTAAGTTTCAAAAGAGGCAGCAAAAATAAATAAATAAATAGAAATAGTTAATCCCTCCCCTTTACCCATACACCACCTAGACATTTCAGGCTCCCACCAGTTTTTGTAAGGCATCCCAAATTTCTAAACAATAACTCGGAGGTAGCATGGCAAAGACTTGGCTTTGGGGTGAGGTGGCTATTTTTTTCTTCTTTTCCAGTGACAGTTTTAATTGATGTTCTTTTCACTGACATATCTGTAAGCACCAACAAGAGGATCACTGTAACAGTAATGACAAACCTAGGGAGCTAAGTCTCTAAATGACCTGCCTTGTTCAAAATTCTGAATTATGGGATTACAACAGTTACTGCTATAGTGAGGTACCAGTATTCTTTTCTTTACAATTTGGCAATCTAAATTTTACCAATGTTTCAGACTTTATTATTTTTGTTATTTTTCATACAATAAATTATTTTGTTTTTTATAAATTTTGTGAAGATTTTATTCTTTAAGTAAATATTTTCATAATCAAGGTATTTGTTCTTTTTTGAGAACATATATCAAACTATAATGTTAGAAAAAACTACTAAGTGATATCCTCCCAAACTGGGCTTTTTGGGGAGGAGACAAGAAATGGGGAGAAAAAGAAGAGGGGGAAAGGATGGGGTGGTTTTTTTCCCTTCTATTACCTGATAACATAGTGGTAAAAAATGGGACCTCATTAGAACAGTTGTAGTCACAACTTAAAATAAGCATTTTAGTAAGCTGTGAATCCAATGAAATTCTGTCATCATGGACCCCAATTCAGTCAAGTCTCCACAGCCATTTAAAGCCGATAATTCAAAAGCTCTAAGGCTCCCCTCAGAGTTTCAGGAGCTAGTAAATCCATGAAATCAAAGGGTATCAAGTTACCTATACCAAGTATCTTCAACTGTAACAGCACTGAACTCAAATTAGACCTCAACATTTTAGGCTAAGTATTGTATTTCACTGCATTTCACTATTATAGGCTTTCTCTGTATAAAGTTTGAAACATTTTCCAGGCCTGGTACAACCAGCTTGACCAGCTCTTTGCTGGGCAGAAGCTTTGCTGATTGCTGTCAACAAAAGAGACTCCACTCTGATTTGAAGAGCATATATGCAAAGTACTTTGCAAACCTTAAAGCACTATTATACGATATCAAGTGTTAACTTTTCGTCATTATTATGATGACACTAATGGTGAAATTTTAAAACTATAACAAATCAATTTTCAGTATTATTACCCTTGAACATTAAATATTATAGATGTGTTCAAAATGTCATGGTCACCTTTTACTAGAGATGTAATTTTGATCTAATTCATCTCTATTAAAAACTCTTATTTAAATACCATAATCAAAAGCAAAAAAAAAATACATATACATATACATACTTCAGCCTTTAGTAGCGATTTCAGCTTGGTAACATCGCTGTTACTCTCTTGGTTCTTCTGTTTTAGATCATTAAGTTCAGCTTGATTTTCAGCCAGTTTTTTGGATAACACCTGTTTAAAAACAAAACCAAAAAAAGCATTTTTCACAGATGTAATCTCTTGATTTTAGTCTACCTATTTTATGAGAATATATGATAATACAGAAAGGCCCTATAAATTTTTACCTTTTGATTTTACAAACATATACTAAATCCAAAGAGAAAATATTATGTAATTAATGTATCTGGATAGCTGTTCATGCAACCATCACAAACAAATTTATCCCTCTTTAAAGTATAAAATTTGTGACAAAAATCACAGTAAATTACAGCTGATGCCAAGTGAAAAAGATTTACAGTGATGAGGGAGCTAATAAAAGTGAATATTAAAGAGGATGAAATTTCAACTAGATAAAAAAAATTAGCAGAAAATGACAATATAGAAGAAGAAACGTTAAATAACATGGGCAAAAACTGCCTAAGGAACTGGCTGACAATAAGGATAAGAGAAGCAAGAAAATCTTTACAATAAAAAGAAGATACATGAAATTAACTACACATAACAAAAAAGAAAATAAATGTCCAAATATAGTTAGGCTAGAAAGAACCCAAAAATACAGTCCAGTTACCTCTGCCTTTAAGTAAAATTGCTCTTAAACCATCACAGAATATTTTTCTATCCTTTCATTAAAAGAGGATCTCCATTTATTAAAAACATCTGAGTGTCCTACCTTACAGTATTTGGTTTCTTACTTTTTAACAGAAAATAATAGCTCATTGCCATTCATTCAAAAAGTAAGCGGGTTTAGTTATAAGCAGAAGTCTAAATCAATTTGCATTTTTTTAATTCTAATTTATCTAATTATAACCTGTATTTCGCAATTAAGATACAAATTGTAAATTTGTATTTAAAAAATTACTCTGTCAGCAAAAATACCTGATTTTCCTGCTTAATTCTAGAGACTGAGTCTTGGAGTTTATCATTGTCACGAGCCAAGACCTCTCTTTCTCTAGCAATCTGAGCAAGTTCATCATTTGTTTCATCCAGTTGTCTTCGCATCCGGGAAATGTCTTGTTCACACATGATAAGAGCTTCAGTTGACTGTCTATTTTACAAGTCAAATAGGGACAGTAGAAGCATTTTATTGATGCAGAACAGCAATGAAAAAGACAATACTGAAAAGTAAAACACTTGAGTTTACAGCGATGGATGTGACAAAGTTTGAAAAACTAAATGTAAAATTTCATGTTCTATAAAATTTCAGACATCATTATAATATAAAAAATAATAATGTAATTTGGTCATTTATCAGTTCTGTAAAACTTTTATCTTATCAAAAATACTGTCTAACTGAGAATTACCTTGATGCCTGCTCCATTTCAGCAATGATATTCTTCATGCCTGAAATTGTCCTTTCCTTAAAAAAAAAGCAATATTAAGTAAAATTTGACAACTTCTCTGTTAAAATTGATCATAACACAAAATGTTCTTCTTTCAGATTTGGTCTCCTATTCTCTGGGATAAAAACCTTTTTTCTACTGCCTTCAACACTTAAAAACAAGCTTAATCAATTCAGGTACATAATCTATTTTAAGGAAAAGGAACCTCATTAAAAGACACATGTATTTGGGTATGATTACACAGGACTACTGTACCAAATATTGTAGTCAAAGTTTTGGGTGTTCACTGATAGAAAGTTCCCCATTCTCTCTGTATATGAGAACCAGTCAGGCAGAGACACAGAGAGAGTTGAAGAAGAAAAGAGGGAGCATAGAGTCAAGAAGAAGGACATACAGGTGTTGCTGTCTTATATGAAATTTGAGATGTGGGCCATGGAAAAGTAGAATAAACATAGTCACCTAAACTGAAAGACCACAAATAATGGGGTAAGGATTCACTATTCAACAAGAACTACTGCGAAAACTGGAAAGGAGTCTGGCAGAATTGAGGTTTAGACCAAGATCTCACAACATATGCTACAATAAGTTCCAAACAGATACGTGATGTAGGTAGGTATAATAAAAATTAGAACAGAAAGAAAGGAATAATTTTTGCAACATTGGATAGGAGAAGACATAGGATATAGATTAGGCCATATCCTTGACCAGACAAGGATGAGGAAGGATCATTCAAGATCAAATGAACAATTTTGGGTGTTATAAAGTTGAAAAAGCTTGGTATAAATAAGAACAATGCAGCTAACGTTAGAAGATAGTTAATTGGGGAAAAAATTTCTGTAAAGATTCTCTGGTAAAGGTCTCATATGCAAGACATATAAGAAATTGGTTCCAATACATGAGTGATGGCCATTCCTCAATAGAAAAATGATCAAAAGATATGAACAGACATTTCTTAAAGACAAAATACCAAATTAGCAGGGAGTATGAAAAAAAAATTCTTCAAATAAATAATAAAGAAAGGCATATTACAACAACTCTGAGGTTTCACCTCATACCAAGAGAATTTGCAAAGGGAGAAAAGACAAGAATAATCAATGTGGAGGTATAGAAAGACAGGTACACTATGCATTGTTGAGGGAGCTACAAATTTATACAACCATTATGAAACTTAATTTGGAATTATACAAATAAAGTGACTAAAATATTCTAACCTTTTGACCCAAAGACTTTCCTATTAGGCACATTCTCCAAGGATGTCACTGATAAGAACAAAGCTACTATATACACCAAAATCTTTAGAGCAGCATTTTTTGTGGTTTAAAAAAAGAGGACTAGAAACCAAGTAGATGCCCATTGGTTGGGGAACAACTAAACAAACTGTAGTACATGAACATAGCAGAAAATTGTTGTGCTGTAAAAAACAATGAATATGATAAACACAGAGAAAGACAGTTCAATGTAATGAAGTCAAGAAAATATGATATGCAATGGCATACAACAATATAAATGTAAAGAACCACTCCAAAAAACTAGAAGTGCAAAAAAATTTAAAATGTACAAATTAACAAAGAACAAGCATGGCCCCAAAGAAGAAGTAGGGGAAGAGAGCTAAGTTCTCAACAATTTTATAAAAATATTCTAAATCACTATTAAGAAAAATGCAAATTAAAACAACTTGAGATTTAAACTAACATTCTGATTGGCAAAGATGACAAAAAAGAAACATGACAACTGTTGAAAGGGCTTTGGGAGGACACTGCTGGTGAAGCTGTAAATTGACCAAACCATTCTGGCAAGTATAACTCAACTATGCATAATCAGTAAGTAATACCACTAGTAGGCATATTAACACAAAGAAGGCACAGGACATAAAGAGTCTATACAAACAAAAATATTTATAGCAACACTTTACGTTGTAGCAAAAAAGTGAAAACAATAGGGCTGCTCATCAATTTATGAATGGCTAAACAAATTGTGGCATATGAATGTGATGGAATAACTTTTGCATGGAATAGATAGAATCCCAAACAAGATAGATTTAGAGACACCTGGGAACTATTACGTGACCTGAAATAAAACAAAATGAGCAGAATCAGGTGAACAATTTATACACTGACCCTGGGTAAATCATTTATCTTGCTGGGGCTTCAGTTTCATCCCTTGTAAAGTGAGGGGGATATAGTCAATGGCCTCTAAGGTCCCTTTCAGGTCTAACTCTATGATCTTATAACCTACAATAATGGAAATCCTTACATCTTGCAGTAAGACTACCATGACTTCAGAAGACTAATGCAGAAACATATCACCAATCCCATGGCAGACAATGAACCAGAGGCACAGAAGAGTTATTCTGAGAGGGCTAATGGGTTTATAAGATCAGAAATTTAGAACTGGATTTTTTTTGCCTTGCCATGCTTATTTGCTACAAGCAGGAAGGTTTCTGTTGAAAGCACTGTGACAGGTTGGTGGATAGTGATGAAGAAAAAGAAAAAAAGGAGTATCAATGGGAAAAAAAATTTAATAAACCATAGAAAATTCAGAAAGTAGCACAGACAAGCAAGGCAATTTTGTTATTACCATTTAAAATGTAATACATATTTTTAAAAAGTGAACTTCATATAACAGAAATTTAGTTTCACATGTAATCCTCTTTTCCATTCCTTTTATATCCTACTATTCCCATTTGTTTGTCAGTTAATAAACATTCATTAAGGACCTATTATATTCCAGGCATTACGTAAGTTCTGGGGACACAAAGAAAGGCCAAAGGCAGTCTTTACTCCCAAGGAGCTCTCACTAATGGTGGAGACAATTCGCAAACAACTATGTACAAACAAGCCACAGGCAGGATAAACTGGAAATAAGCAACAGAGAACTAAGGCATAGAACTAAGAGAGAGCAGGAAAAGTTACTTACAGATGTTGGGATTTCAACTGGGACCTGAAGGAAACTAGGGAAAGTCATGAAAAGTGAGTCAACAGCTTGCTAAAAGAGACCCAAAAGACTGTGGAAGAAAATAACACCTTTAAAAATAGACTAATCCAAATGCAAAAGAGGTCCAAAAAGCCAATGAGGAGAAAAATTCTTTAAAAAGCCAAATTATCCAAATGGAAAAGGAGGTTCAAAAGCTCACTGAAGAAAATAGTTTTTTAAAAATTAGAATGGAGCAGATGAAGGCTAATGACTTTATGAGAAACCAAGAAACTACAAAACAAAACTAAAAGAATGAATAGAAGATAATGTTAAATACCTCATTGAAAAAACAACTGACCTGGAAAATAGATCCAGGAGAGACAATTTAAAAATCATGAGACTACCTGAAAGCCATGATCAAAAAATGAACCTAGATATTATCTTTCATGAAATTATCAAGGAAAACTACCCTGATATTCTAGAATCAGAGAGTAAAATAAATATTGAAAGAATCAACTGATCACCTCCTGAAAGAGATCCAAAAAGAAAAATTCCTAGGAATATTGTAGCCAGATTCCAGAATTCCCAGGTCAAGGAGAAAATACTGCAAGCAGCCAGAAAGAAACAATTCCATTACTGTGGAAATACAATCAGGATAACACAAGATCTAGAAGTTTCTACATTAAGGGATAGAAGGGCTTGGAATATAATATTCCAGAAGTCAAAGGAACTAGGATTAAAACCAAGAATCACCTACCCAGCAAAACTAAGTATAATACTTCAGGTGAAAAAAATGGTCACTCAATGAAATAGAGGACTTTCAAGCATTTATGATGAAAAGGCCAGAGCTGAAAAGAAAATCTGACTTTCAAACGCAAGAATCAAGAGAGGCATGAAAAGGTAAACAGGAAAGAGAAATCATAAGGGACTTACTAAAGTTCAACTGTTTACATTGCTACATGGAAAAATAATATTTGTAACTCTTGAGACTTTTCTCAGTATTTGGGTAGTTGGAGGGATTATACATATGTAGACAGAGGGAACAGGGTGAGTTGAATAGGAAGGGATAATATCTAAACAAAATTAAGAGGTGAGAGAGGAATATATTGGGAAGAGAAAGGGAGAAATGGAATGGGGCAAATTGTCTCTCATAAAAGAGGCAAGAAAAAATTTTTCAATGGAGGGGAAAAGGGGGGAAGTGAGAGGGGAAAAGTGAAGCTTATTCTCAGCACATTTGGCTTAAGGAGGGAATAATATGCACATTCAATTTGGTATGAAAATCTATCTTACACTACAGGAAAGTAAGGAAAAATGGGATAAATAAGCCATGTGGGGGATGACAGAAGGGAGAGCAAATGGGAGGAGGAAGTAATTAGGAGTAAACACTTTTGGGGAAGGGCAAGAACAAAAGAGAGAATAGAATAAATGGGGGACAGGATAGGATGGAGGGAAATAGAGTTACTCTTTCACAACATGACTATTATGGAAATCTTTTGCATAATTACACATGTATAACCTTTACTGAATTGCTTACCTTCACAGTAGGTATGTGTGGGGAGGAAGGAAGGGAGAGAAGTTGGAACTCAAAGATTTAGGAATGAATGTTGAGAATAATTTTTCCATGCAAATAAGAAATTTGCATGGAAAATAAGAAATACAGGTAATGGGGTATAGAAATCTATCTTGCCCTACAAGAAAAGAGAGAATATGGAGATAAAGGAAGGGAAGGGTATGATAGAAGAGAGGGTGGATTGGGGGAAGGGGTAATCAGAATGCATGGTGTCTTGGGGTGGGAGGAAGGGAGAGATGGGGAGAAAATTTGGAACTCAAAATCTTGTGGAAATGAATGTTGAAAACTAAAAATAATTAATTAAAAAAAGAGACTGGTGATACAATAAGTGGACAAGAGACTTAACAGAAGAAGACAATATAGGGTTAAAATGGCTCACTACAGAGTCAAGATAGGGAAGGCTGGAAAGTATAACTAGTGTAGTGGTGATGACTTGGGAAAGATCTAAGAGATTGAGAGACTGGAAATCATGATGTGAATGAAGGATAGGGTCTGTGGTTACAAAGCAGAGGGAAAGGAAGAATAAAAATAGATCATGATCCAATAAAAGAATTTCAGAATTTATGAATATGCAAATGGTATACATGTGGGTGATGACAAAATTAAAAGTATAACCATATTTATGTGTGGCTGAGATAGGGTGGGGAATAGATCATATGAGAAAGTTAATCTGTAAGGTTAGGGTGTTTGCGAGAGTATCAATATGTATGTTAAAAGTCTCCTAATGTGAAAGAATTTGAAAAACAGAAAGACTGTTGGCCATGCACTGAACTCATTAAGGGAAGAAAGGGAATGTCCTAGAAGTTGGTAGATAAGAGCCACCAAGATTTTGATTGGGTGATAGGTATGGATTGAGTGAATCTCAAAAAGGAGAAAAGATTAGTAAGTGATGGTGATACAGGGAGAACCTGCAAGTGATAATGAGGAGCAAGAAGTACTTCAGTTCCCTCACCTTGACCACTGAGTTGGGGGAGACAGGAAGGTTATGTCATCAGGAGGGAGAACAGGCATTTCAGAAAGCACAATAAAAGTAATGGGTAACTTCCGAGTGGGACACTGAGGGAGGGAGACCGAAGAGAATGGCAATTTATTGGCTTTGATTGTGTGTGATAGCGAACAGGGTTTGAATGACTTCAGCTGGGGTTTCAGAGTGACTAGGATGGTGAGGAGGATATAGCCAAGGAGGAATCTTGTTAATCACAGAGGAATGTGTTCAGGTAGGCTTTCATTATCCACAGGGGTTTGGTCTCAGGGTGCTGGCAGCCGAAGCAATAGAGTTACTCTCCTTTCCTCAAGGCAGGAGGTCAGGTTGAAGACTTTAAAGAATGGCCTTTCTCTTCTTTTCTGGAAAGAAAGAGTCTGGTGCTCAGTGCGATGGCGTTTTTCCTCCTCCCAAACAAGGCAGATCACACAGACCAGGCATGATGGAATAGCGTAATCTCCCCCTTACTTAAAAACCTTTATTGATGTTTAAGTATGTGAAAGTACTATCTGATCTATTCCCCCTAATTCTCATTTGAACTTTCAAGTAGAGTCCCCAGAGAGATTACTACATCGGGTCCCCTCCAAGGAAATAAACAAGTTCCTAGTGATCAACACATTACTTTGTTACTCACAACAGGATCTGCCTACTCAGTACAGATACAGTTACAGACAGCAAAGCTTGAGTCTGGCACAAGGTAGAGGAAGAGGAAGAGAAAATAACTACCTTGCCACAATTACTCCAAGAACTGTTGGAAGAAATTAAGAATAAAACTGAAATTGTAATTCAAATAAAAGCTTGGGCAGGGAAGGAGGGTGGAAATTGAAAAGAAGATGAGTAACTTAAAACAGAAGGTGGAAAATCTCATTCTGGTAATAGACTCCCTGAGAAACTAAATGGAGCAAAAAGAACAGAATAAACTCTTAGGGCAATGTCAAAAGACTGAAAAACAGAAGATGTAAAGTATCTGCTATCAGAAAGAAGTGACCCGGAAAATATGTTGAGAAGAAAATATAAGAATCAGACTCCCTGAAAACCATGACTCCCTCAAGGGAAAAAAATCCAAAACCTAGGCACTGTATTTCAGGAAGTCGTTAAATAAGGTTACCTAGAGGTAGTGAAGATGAAAGAGTGAAAGTAGCACCCAACAACCTCTACAACAACCTAGAAAATGTGCCAGACCAAATTCTGATCAGGAAAATGAAGAAAAAGTCATAGTAAATTATTTTTCCAGCCCAGTGCGGCTTAGGAAGAAAGACAGACAGGTCTAGGGACACTGTGGTGGGAGCTAACCAGGAGCACAGAACAGAGGCAGTGAGCTGGGGGTGTGGGGACAGACAGTGGGGATCCTGGAAGCTAAAGATGGTAAAGATGGCTGAGACTGAACATCAGAGTTGAAAGCACTGTGGCAGAAAGAGATCCCAAGAACCCCAAAACCAGTGCTGTGAAAAGGAACAAGCCTATTAACTATCCATTTCTAGGATAGAGAGGAATGGCAGTTAGCAAGAGGGGCCTTCGTTATGTATGTAACAAGGAACACGTCCTCAAGACTGAGCTGTGTGGCTCCGAGCCCAAGAGCAGAAGAGGGGCTCAGTTTTAACCTTCAGCCCCACATAAAAATCTTCAGTGAATAATCAGGGGAGGAAACTAAGACCAAATGGGAGCTAAGCAGCTCAGTCTCTCTGAATGTACACAACTTCCCAGTGGGCTAACAGCAACTGAGTCCAACAGCGGTCTGGTGCAGTTCCAACAGACTCAAACTCAAATCAGGAACTTTCCAAGCTCACACCAAAATGGCTCTGAACATACCTTTACCCAGATCACACCACTCTGGAAGCACCCAAATCTTGCAGACCCCAAGACTGTGCTATGAAAACAGTAGAAATACATTAAAAGAGAGCAGCTCAAGCCAGACATTACTCCACCACCCAGAAGCAGGCAAAGCCCAACTTTAACTTAAAGTCCAAAGTCAAGAAATAGGCTGGAAGACTGAGCAAACAAAAAAAACCTGACTGTAAAGAACTACTACAATGATACGGAGAGCATTTAGGTCATACAGTGGATAGAGCGCTGGGCTAATCTTCATGAGTTCAAATCTGACCTAGCTATGTTACCTTGGGTAAGTCACAATCTTATTTTCCTCAGTTTCCTCATCTGTAAAATAAACTGGAGAAGGAAATGGTAAACCACTCCAGCAGTTTTACCAAGAAAACCCCAAATGGGGTCATGAAAAGTCAGATATGACTGAAAAATGATTGAATGATAAATGATGATAGAGAAGCTCAAGATACAAACACAAAAGACAACAATTTGAAAATATCTACAAGTAAACCCTCAAAAAAGAAAGCAGATTGGAAACACACACCCAACAAGAATTTTAGCAAAGTTAAAGCAATTAAAAACAAAACAAAAAATTATCTTAAAAACCAAATGAAAGTAGAAGAGGAAAAAAATGAGAGCCATGCAAAAAAGTTATGAAAAGAGAATCATAAGTTTTCTAAAAGAGGTACAAAAACCTTACTGATGATAACTCCTTAAAACTTACAATTGGCCAAATGAAAGTTAATGACTTCATGATTCATCATCAAGAAATAACAAAACAAAATCAAAACCCTTAAAAAATTAGAAGAAATGTGAAATATCTCATAGGAAAAAAATTTATCTAGGAGGTATCTCTTAAGGAGTGATAATTTAAGAATCATTGAACTACTTGAAAGTTATGAACCAAAAAGGGCCTAGATATTACATTTCAAAAAAAAATTATAAAGGAAAACTGCCCAGACATCTTAGAACCAGAGGATGAAATAGAAATCAAAATAATGCACTAGTGAATGCCTAAAAGAAAGACAAAATGAAAACTCCCAGGAATAGTATAACCAATTCCAAAACTTTCAAGTAAAAGAAAACACTGCAAAAACAATAGGAAAGAAAGAATTCAAGTACAGTGAAACCAGTTAAGATCACAGAAAATTTAGTGGTCTCCATTTTAAAGAAACAGAAGACTTGGAATATAATATTTTGGAAAGCCAAGGATCTAGGATTACAGCCAAGACTAACCTATTCAGCAAAACTGAGATTAATCCTACAGAGTGAAAAATGACCATTTAATGAAATAGAGAACTTTCCAAGATTCCTGATGAAAAGACCAGAGTTGAACAGAAAATCTTGACAATCAAACACAATTCTCAAGAGAAGCATAAAAAGGTAAACATAAGGGAGAAATCATAAGATTTATTAAATAAGGCTAAACTGCTTATGTTTTTACATAGGGAAAAGATACATATACCCTCTCAGAATGTAATCATCACTCTTAGAAGGAATCTAATTAGAGGGCCTGGGTGTGATTCTATCATGTTGGAATGATCTCAAAAGAGTAATGGAAAGGTGGGAAGGAAGAATGTACTGGGAGAGAAGGGAGAAGAATGGGGGAAATTACTTCATATAAATGGAATACGCAAGGAAGAGTTTATCCAGGGGTGGGGAACCCATGGCCTTGAGGCTGCATGTGACCTTCTATGTTGTGGTCTTTTGACTGAGTCCAAGTTTTACAGAACAAATCCTTTTATTAAGGATTGTTCTGTGAAGTTTGGATTCAGTCAAAGGGCCACATTTGAGGAACAAGAGATCCTAGAGGTCATAGGGTCCCCACTCCTGGATAAACTTTATACAATGGAGGGAGCAAGCAGTGAGTTGGGGTGGGGGGGCAACACTTGAACCTTATTCTCATCTACATTGATTCAAGGAGGGAAGAATAAATACATACACACAGTTGAGTACAGAAACTCATCTTATCCAACAGGGAAGTAGGTGGGGAAAGGGTTAAGAGAAGGTAGGGGTACAGTATAAGAGGGGAGGCAATGGTCAGAAGCAAAACAAATTCTTGAGGAAGGGACAGGGTAAAAAAGAGAAGGATATGTATATAAAAATAGGATCAAGGGAAAAATGAAGTTAGCATTCATAACTGTGAATGTGAATGGGATATAAATTCATCCATAATAGAGGCTAATAGAATTAATTAGAAATCAGAATTCAACAATATATTGTTTATAAGAAATACAAGAAATGGAAAGATTCAAAGAGTTAAAAATAAGAGAACAGTAGAATCTATTATTTGTTTCAGGTGTGTCCTACTCTCTGTGACCCCATTTGGGGTTTTCTTAGCAAAGACACTGGAATAGTTTGCCATTTCCTTCTCCAACTCATTTTACAGATGATTATGCTTCTGCTTAAATGAAAAAGGCAAGGATGAGAATCATGTGAGACAAAACAAAAGGAAAAATAGACCTAATTATAAAAGGTACCATAGACCATGAATTAATGTTAAGACTGAATATATATGCATCAAAGGGCACACCATTCATCAACATAAATTTGTTAAGCACCTCCATGTACCTGGAATTATGCTGGGGGTAGGTGCTGGGATAAAGACAAAAGCTGAACATTCTCTTGAAAGATATATATGTATGTACACGTACATATATATGTATGTATGCTAGGGGGACCACAAGCAAATGGGGGGAATTAGGAGCGGAAGGGACTCATTTAGAGTACTTGAACTGTCCTGAAGGAGACTAGGGATTCTAAGCATCTGAGATGAGGAGGGAAGGCATTCTAGGTGTGAAGGACAGCAAGTGCAAAGATACGGACTTCAGAACAGGACAGCTGGGTAAGAAGTACAGTGAGAAGGCCAGTTTGACTGGAAAAGTACTCTGAGGGCTTCCTTGTTAAGATCCATTATGGTCAAGGACTAGATGGGGAAATGGGGAGGCAGGAATTAACTCTACCAGTTGATGTAATTATTATTCTCTACATTATTGTTTATGTTGTTTCTCAATTTTACATCCCAATTAAATTTCCTTACTATTAGTCTGGTTTGTCTAACATGGCTTAATAAAAGAATGCTGTAATGCACAGGGGCTTGGACACTAATTTTTATAACTTGCTACCTGACGGAGCCACACTGAACCACGGAAAAGTAGCTAGTAAGTAGCCCCTAAGTCAGAGATCTCAGAGACTTCAGGAGTCAGCTATTGCATTTCTGTCAATAGTATCATTCTCCTGGCATAGTGGTTGCATAAAGCGTAATAAACATTTATTGATTTGAACTTGTGGTATAACTATAAAGCCAGGTGGGGCTTCTTTTTAACAGGCATGCTAAAAGTTATACATCCCAGTCGGTGTTGGATTTCAAGGTATTCATATCTCAAGAGATCATATATGTATCACTATAATATAGTCACTGCTAAAATATTTTTCCAACTACCATCAGAGCCAGATTATAAGCCACACAGAAACCCCCCCCAACACATTTATTCAGTTACACCTCATTTCTGATATGAAACAATATTACCAAATAACATTACCTACCTTATTCACCAGCTCCAAGGTAATTACTAAAAAAAGGACAACACTCATTTTCATGAGTAAGGTCCAATGTTTGCTTAATAATCATGTTACTTAATATTGCTTATAGTTTTCAAAGCTAAAGTCAGAAGAATGTTAATCAAAACTTAACGATGATGAAAAGATGAAATTTTTATCACTAACTAGTTTATTAGCATACCTCCTAAAATCACTCTGTATATTGTAAAATCAGAAATTTAAAGGCTTATAAAAGTTTTGTGGGAACCTTATGAAATTAAGATTAAATTGTAAACAATTTTTGTCAACTAACATATTTAGATAAATTATTAAACACTTGATAGATCTCAGAACATACTTTCATTGCCAAGCTCTCTCCAAGGGAAGCAATATTCTCAGATTTTTTATCCAAGCATGCTTGCAGGCAATCCTTTTCTTTAGCCAAATCACTGAGTGTTGCACCAAGAAGGTTGACTTCTTCTCGCTGGGCAATACTTTGCCTTGTAAAATTATCTAGACATGCAACCACAAAGGTGTAGTTTTTAATCAAATAAAATTTTTCAAGGAGGCTCTAATATTCTTTGTAATGAGTGCTCTTTTATTTGAAACCACTAAAAAGACTCAGCAGATTAATAAAAATTGTCCAAATAATAATTAGTTTTTACCTCTGAGAATAGCATGAATAGCCATGAATTTTAAATAGTTCAAATATTTAGGAGCATAGTTAACAATGTGAAATAGAATGTGTGTACAAAGTTGAAACTATATTAAACTTTCACTAAAGCTCTACTCTGATAATTCATCACTGTGTGGAGGTGACTGTGGGTTCTTTAGGGCTCCGTCAGTGGTGGGAACACACACACAGTAGGGATGCACAAGGTGGCAAGGCTCATGAGGATCTGCTAATGGACCAAAATTCAAATAGCCCTGTAAAGTACCTAGGGACTCATCCACTTTAAAACTGTCTGTAATATGCTGAGATTTTTTTCTGTAGAAATACATGTCATTGGAATAAGCATCCAGATAGATGAAACCATTGGTCTTTTAAAGTAACTACAATTAAACTGCCTTCTTGATTCACACAGAGATCATCATTAGGGAACAAATGTCTATGTATTTTCAGATATTTTCCCTAACGATCAAACTTAAAGCAAAAACACAGGAGGAAAAATGTCCACCTACACAAGAAACTATTCAAATATCAACTTCCTAGAAAGCCCCAATGTGTTGTTTAAGTGTTCCACAAAGTCCAATTCTAATTTGATCAATAAAAATTTATTAAGCACCTACTACATGCTAGGCTCTGTGCTAAGTGCTGAGGATACAAAAAGTGGCAAGAAATTTATAATCTAATGGGGGGTACAACTTGTAAACAAATATATACAAAGCAAGCTATACACAGGATAAAAAGGAAATAATTAACAGAGGAAAGGCAATGGAATTAAGAGGGGTTGGAGAAGACTTCCTGTGGAAGGTGAGATTGTAGCTGGGACTTAAATGAACCCAGGGAGGGCAGTGGTAGAAGCAGAGGGGGTCAAGTGTTACAAGCATCTTGTTCATGTGAACAATCAGGAGGTCAGGGTCACCGGATCAACGAGTATTTGTCAGTGTGTAAGATGTAAGAAGACTGGAAAGGTAGGAAGGGTCTAAGCTATGAAGGACTTTGAATACCAGAGCATTCTGTATTTAATCCTGGAGGCAACAGTGAGTCACCAGAATTTATTGAGCATGGGGGTGACATGATCGGACCTGGGATGGGATGGGAGTCACTTTAGTGACTGGTTGGAGGATAAAATAGAGCAGGGAAAGACTCGAGAAAGGCAGACCCACCGGCATGCTACAGCAACAATCCAGGTGTGAGCTGATGACGGCCTGCTCCACAGTGGTAACAGTGTCAAAGGAGGGAAGGGGGTGTATTGGAGAGAAGTTATAAAGGTGAAATCAACAAGCCTTAGCAGTAGATTGGATATGGGCAGAGTAAGAGATAGTGAGGAATTCAAGACAACTCCTAGATTGGCAGACTGAGGGACAGGGAGGATGGTGTTGTCAGACATCATGATAAAGTCAAGTTTCCGTGTGTCTGACTGGCTGATCAGACCAATACAAACTTGGAATGCTCTACCACAGCCTGGGCAGATAGTCTGTATGAACATTTGGGTGGACACTCTAAATTTATACATGCTGCGTTTCCTTTGTGTGGTCTCAATTTCTCTTTACTCATAGAGCACAGCACCTTCTCTGATGGGGACACACCATGCTGGGCAGTCCTATGCCAGTGTCTCTCGTGTCACACAATCAATTCCAAACTTCTTGAGAGAGACCTTGGGAGTGCCATTGTATCACTTCTTCTGACCACTGTGTCCTGTTCTCCATAAAATAGTCTTTTTGGCAAGTGTACGTTTTGCATTTGAACAAATTCAATTGTCCTCTATAGTTATAGAGAAGGTATGTGTGTATGTCTGGGGGTGGGGGTGGGGGCTGGCAATTTAGGAGGAAAGATAGTGAGTTCTCTTTTAGATACTGAATTCAAGATGTCTACAGGACATTCAATTTGAGATGTCTGAAAGGCAGCTTGAGATAAAAGATTGTAAGTCAGCAGAAAGATGGAAGCAGGAAAGGTAGATTTGATGATTATTAGCACAGAGGTGATAATTAAACCCATGACAGCTGATGAAATCACCCAGTGAAGTAATATAGAGGAAGAGGAGAAGAGGGCCCAGGACAGAACCCCTGAGGGACATCTACAGTTAGAGGGAATGATCTGGAAGATGATCCAGCAAAGGAGGCCAAAGAAGGAGCAGTCAGATAGGTAAAGGAAGGATTGAAAATAAGTGTGGATAAGAGTTAGGATGCCAAATTCCCATAATATATAGTTGCCCCTAAAAAGTTGTAATTCTTTTTGTTTTTAGCTTTCCAAATAAATCCTTCTGTACCAGATCTCAGAGAGGTCCAAGCCAAAGGACAACCCAAGGAACCCTTGGTACAAAGGCTAAATGTTACAGAAGCCATCCGGTGCTAGGGAAAACAGAGGTAACGCCACATTCAAATTCACTACGACCTTCAAAGGTGCTCTCCAAATAGCAGTTTTGTGTCTATATAGCACATTCTGATCACTCATGTCATTGGTCTAATCATTATCATGAGCAAAACAGAAGTGAAGCAGCTCCAGAGAGACACAAGATGTGTCCATTTAGAGAATCCATCCTAAACATTCACATGGACTATGTTTGTCCAGTCTGTAGCAGAGCACTCTGAGCTCTTACTGGTTTGGTCAGCTGCAGTCAGATGGTCCTCAAAGGACAATGACCAACCCATCAACGAACCATCACTTCAGGAGAGGATCATGACCTTCCAGTGAGAGCTACGTGAAAGCTACCTTTCGCAGCTATACCCTTTGTCAGTTCTAATACCTGGGCTCTTCCTTTTACATGGAATCAAATGAGCGGGAAGAGAACAGAAGAAGTGCTGTCCTTCCCCACTCTCTGGATGCCCATGACTTGGCGGGCCACACACAGGCTGCAGGACTAACAAGAGTTTCCTGCCCTCACATTCTCCTCTCTCCACCAGCAGCTCCTTCGGCTTCAACAACCTCCTCATGACCTTGCCCCAAGATGCACTGATCACCTGAGATCTTATCACCATGAAAATGAACTTGGGTTTTGATACTTAACAGCATTGAACTACTCTCAAAGGCTTCCTTCTTAGAGGGCTCATAGCCTTTCTGGTAGCTCCATTCTCTACTAGGCTTCCATAAATGGTATCTTTTGTTAATATTTAGATGTTGTAGAATTTTACCAATTAATGTATATAAATTAAAATTTGTTCAATAGTTTTAAAATTTCATCAGTCCAAGATTACCCAATGAGAAATGAATAGACAGAAAACCTTTCAGTGATTTATATACATTTATGATCCCCAAAATACCTCTTATGCTGTATAGGAAGAGTAATTTTATTCATATTACTTTGAGTCATAAACAATTCAATTGATTTTTAAAGGATTTCCCCTTGTATCTTTTTAAATAAGTCTGAATAGAAGATATCCTTAATCTTGGCTCCTTGAATACTTAAAAAAAACTAGACTTATAAATTCTACTAATATGTCAAAGTTTGTGGGATTTAAAAAAAAATAATTTGCATACTTTAGAGTTATAGAATGTGAAATTTAAGATGTGGTCAGGCTTAGATTTATATTGAACTCTAGACACCTGCTTTCCTGTTTTCTAAAAAGTCTAATATCTTACAACTTTGTTTATTTTTCTACCACCACAAAGTCAAAGAAATAAAAGTATTATTAAACAGTGAGTACTCACCAATCTTTTCGTCTAAACACATAATTTTCTCCTGGGTAAGTTGCAACTCATATTTCTTCTTAGCAAGGTGTCGCTGAGTGTCTGAAAGATCCTTTTCTGTGTTTTCATATAAAAGCCTGCAAGCATATTGACAAAACTTTCATTATGGCTCTCTTATAAACTTTTAAAAAATACAACTTTCCCCCTTTAACTTTTGCAGTGTATTTAAAGTTATAAAAGGTTAAGAGCAAAGATGTATTTATTGAATTAATGTGGGGCTGTACAAGAAAAAGTTGATTATAATTAATTTATTTTTAATTTTCAACATTCACTTCCACAAGATTTTGAGTCCCAAATTTTCTCCCTATCTCTTCCCTTCCTCCACCCCAAGACAGTATGCATTCTGATTACCCATTCCCCTGATCTGCTCTCCCCTTCCATCATCCTCCCCTCCTCTCCTTTCCCTAATCCCCTTCCCTTCTATTTTCCTGTAGGGCAAGATAGATTTCTATATCCCATTGCCTGTATATCTTCTTTCCCAATTGCATGGAAAAACAACTTTTAGCATTCATTTTAAACCTTTTGAGTTCCAAATCCTCTCCCTTCCTCTCTCCCCCCCACACCCTCATTGAGAAGACAAGCAATTTGAGATAGGTTATACATGTGCCATCATGCAAAATACTTCCATAACAGTCATGTTGTGAAAGACTAACTATATTTCCCTCCATCCTATCCCGTCCCCATTTAGTCTATTCTCACCTTTAACTCTGTCCCTCCTCAAAAGTGTTTGCTTCTGATTACCCCCTCCTCAAATCTGTCCTCCCCTTTATCATCCCCCCTCTCTTATCCTCTTCCAAGAAAATATTATTTAAAAAGGTACGGTTAACATATCATATAAAACAAGGCTATGGACTGTCAGGACCTTAAGGTACCAATGAACTCATTTGACCTTTCTGGGACTATTTCTTCATCTATAAAATAAAGGGATCTGATTGGATGATTTTTAAGATACTGTCCAAATCTAATGAACTATGATTTAATAATACTTTTCCAAATTGAAGTTAAGATTGGCTTTTTTGGGGGACTGGGGGTGAAGAGATGGATATGCATTAATTATTCCTTAGGACTTAGGCGCAGATGGCCAGTGTTAAAATGCAAATGTTACCTGAGAAGTTAACATAAGGTCATTAACATTTTAGCTCTAATTCCGTTACTGCATCAACAAAGAAGTTTACAAGCGTACTGCATACATCAAAGAAGTCCTGAAGGGACTTCAGAAGTTCAATCTGTACCTGACCAGGTATCTTATCTACATTATCCCCAGCATGTGATCTTGAAGCCATAACTTGAAGATCTCTAACGATGTGTAACCCACTACCTTTTGACACAGTCCATTCCATTAAAATAAAACAAAATTCTTTCTTACTGATGCCTTTAAAAGATGTCAAAAAACCTTACTATGCACATCCTCTCACTATTTAAACAAAGGAAAAAAACAATTGACCAAAACATTTACAATTTATGTTACCACATCCAATACCTGTAAGATACCTATTTATTTCTACCCCAAAAAGGTATTTGTATTTGGGCCTGTTTTCCAGAATCAGGATAGCCATTTTCAATTAATCTGAGTTTTAATATTGTCTTCATTTACATTTCTCAACTCACTGTGATCCTGCTTTCCTTAATCTATATCACTCATATTTCTTTGAATGCCTAATACTCATAATTTTGTACAGTACCATAATGTTCCATTATATTCATATACCACTTATTCAGCCATCCCCCAACTGACAGGGACTCATCATGTTTCTAGTTTTTGCTTTTTTTTGGAGAGTTTTATTCCTATCCCAATACTACTATGAATATTTTAATACGCATGGTACCCTTCTGTCACTGAATTTACTTTGGGATATAGTGAAATCACTGATTCAGTGGACACAATTTAGTGATTTCTCTTATTATTCCAAACTGTTTGAAAAAAAAGTTGGTTCAATTTCCCATCTCTAGTGGGATATCTCCCATATCTTCATATGCCTATCTTTCTACAACTTTTGCAGCAACTGCCAATTTTTTGCTGATTTGCAAATGTGAGAGAAAGCTTAAGAGTTGTTTTAATTTGCATTTCTCCTGGTGTTTTTTTCATATTTTGGTCAATAATTTGCAATTACTCTTCCGAAAATTATTAATATCCTTTCACAAGTAGTAGGGAATGGCTCTTGGTATTACTATTTGTGTCAATTTCTAATATATGTTGGATATTAGACTTTTATAAGAGATTTCCTGTAATGATTCTTTTCCTTCCAATTAACTTCTTTTCTTATTCTTGCTTTACTTATTCTGTTTATATTAAGCTTCTTCATCTTATTTAAATGAAATTGACTATTTCGTCTTTTGTGTTCTCCTCTGTTACTTGTTCTTAATCTATTCTTCCCTTAATCTTAGATCTGAAATTTATCTCTTCCCATTCAACAGGAACTACTGGGAAAACTAGAACAGTTTTGAAAAAAAAATAGATTAAGACTAATATTTTATACCATAATAAGTTCTCATAACATATATGACAGATAAAAACATTCAAATCAGGAAAAAATAATGTATGCTGGCTCCTTCTTCATTCCTTCTTTTTCCTGTTATTTCCTTTCAGGTCTAGAACTTTGTTTCTCCAAATAAATTCTGTTATTATAAAATTACTGCTGCAGTCTCATTAACATAACCTTAAACTAATTTAGAGTTAATATCAACATTTTAATTACATTGGTATATTCCAGCAATGTACAATAAATGAGTTTCCACTTATTTAATGCTTTATTTATGTAAAAAAAAAAAACCAAAACATTTTATGCTTGTGTTTATATAAGTCCTGAGTATGTCCTTACAGGTTAACACCCAAATATTTTAGCAATTTTAAATGATTTTTTTCCCTCTTTTTCTCCTTGGTTTTATTAGTAATATTTACCTAACTGTCTCCTATTCCATCCAGCTCATCTTTTTTCAAGTCTTAGCTTCAATCTCATCATCTCCTGGGGGCAAGGAGGCAGAGTCTTTTCCTTTCTGCTCACCCTACCTCCAACTTAAAAGCTCATGCCTTCCTTGTGAGATGACCTTCGATTTACACTGTGTGTATATTTCTATATATTCTACACATGTGTGTACAGCTATCGTTTTCCATATATTTATATGTGTGTATACACACACCTAATATATACACACATCTCGGATGTGCACAGTTAATTTGCATATTGCTTCACCCACTAGAATGTGAGCTCCTTGGGGACAAGGGTTGTGTTTTGCTTTTCTGTGTATCCCCAGTGCTGTGCCTAGTTCACACATAGTAAACATTTAATGAATGATTGACTGAAATACAGAAATGTTGATGGTTTCTGTGGGATTAATTCATATGCTGCTACTTTACTGACACTATTGTTTCAGTTAATTGTTTTGTAAAATTTTTAGAATTTCCTAAATAAACCACCATATCGGCAAATAGAAATAATTTTACCCATCATGTTCCTGTGTGTATTTCCTCAATTTTACTAATTTTCTCTTTGCTACAGCTACCATTTTTAGTTAAAGTTAGTGAAGATAATAGACATACTGAAATTCTCTTATTCCTGTGCTTTTCAGTGGTTCTAACATAAACACTGTCTTCTATGAAGGAGAGAAAGTATGACCCAGTGGCCTGGGATCTATCCTTGTAGCCAAAATGTTTAAGTCTTAAGTCTCACTTCTGCATCTCACTGGCCAGGTAATCCTTTGCAAGATGCTTCACATCTCAACACCCCAGGAAATTTCCTAAGACAATAAGCTGCAGCAAAGGGGATAACTTGAACTAATTCAAGGAGTTTCCTTACCTGGAAGTTCCTCATACAAATGAAATCATAGGTCCATGATGAGGAAGCAAGCTATACATCTCTTGACACTTGATGGACAGAATGAGACACATTTTTGCACATGGCCAAAGTGGGAATTCGTTTTGCTTCATTATGCATATTTCTTATATATTTGAGAGGAGAATGGAAAGGAGATTAAGGCATTTTTTTAAAAAAATGCACAGAAGAGAAGGAAGGCCAGAAAGAGTCACAGACAAGATAGCTTTTATAGTCATATGTTGAACTTATGATATATTTAAAAAGAAAAGCAAGCTACACATATAACAGAGATTTGCAGTTTCATGTACTACCTTTTGCTGTTCATTTTACATGGTGTTTGATTTCAAAATTTTAAAAAAAAATTCTAAAAAATCTCTATACCTGACCAGTCTTTCTATATTTATTAATTTTCCATTCTCATTTTTTTTATTTTGGTAAATTGGATTTCCTTTCTTTTTAGGGAGATCAAATTAGCTAATGGTTTGCCTATTTTATTAGAAATTTTTTTCAAAAAGTCCTCAGGTTTTAAAAAATCATTTAAACAGTCCTTTAGTTTTTAATTGTATAAATTTAATTTTCTGGATTTCTACTCTTTTTCAAATTTAAGAACTATTGGCTTATGGCATGTTGTCACACTGTTACTTTCTTTTTGAAAATTTCAAAGGTGTCAATGCATTATATTACTCACTCATTTAGAATTACATCCTTCAGTCTCCATTGAAAGTCTTTTGCATTCATATGTCCTTTATTGATTATTCATTTAAAAAATTTTGTCTTTTCTCAATTCTAGTCCTTCTTGACTTATACTGATGCTTTTTTTCTTTTCTCAGTTCTAATTCTTCTTAAACTATCTGATGCATTTGATATTTACTCTCATTTCTGTGTTTTCATGACATTATTCTTTCCTGGTTCACCTGCCACCTATCTCATGGCTCCTTTGTTGGTTCATCTAATTGGTCTCTCTCTGTTAAGTCTCTCCCTGTCCCTGCTGCAGACTGTCTTACACATTGCTATCCAATCCCACCCCAAAGTTTCCAGTATTCTCACACTCTACCTTCAACCATATCTTCTACCCATTTCCCATCTTTTTCCTATTTTTTGTTCTTTTCCTAGGGTAGCAGTAAATAAATGACATTAATAATTTAATAACTGGTTAATAACAATATAATTAATGACAAAGTGATTTTCCTTAAATGTAGATATGCCCATGAGACTTCTCTACTCATCCAACTCCAGCAGCTTCCTGTTGCCTCTTGGATAAAATATTATATCTCTATTTAGTTTTTAAAGCTCTAACGTACCTTTCAAGCCTTACTGGATATTATTCTACTTCCTGAGCACTGTGACACAACCAAATTGGCCTTCTCAGTTCACTGACTTTCTCATCTACAACTGTTCATCTGCCATCTCTAGATCTTTGCCCTGGCCATCCCCATGAGCCAAGAATGCATCTGCATTTTAATTCTGACTTATAGAATTATTTTCTTCCTTTAAGATGCAGCTCAAGCACTATCTTCTGCATGAAGCCTTTCCTGATGAACTCAACCACTAGAGACCTCCCTTTTAAAGTGTCTTGTGACTACTTTGTATAATATATATTATATATGTACTTATATTTATGCTGCATATATTTTCATATGTACTTATTATCTCTCCCGTTAGAATATACAATACAGTGTGGAGTTAGGTAGGAAGAAAACTCAAAGACAGAAGTAAAGCACTAAGAGGGAAATGTTTTGCAAATCATAAAATATCATATATAATGTGAGTTGTTATTTTTTCCTATTTCTAAAATAGTAATAGTTTTAGAATCAATGAGTTAAACTAATAGTTTTACTAAAAATAACCTCTTTTTTTTACCTCAATGAATTATTTTCTGCTTTTTGTCTCCCAAGTTCACCTTCTGCTTCCATTGCCTTTCGTGCTAGTGCTTTCATCTCCTTTTCCACAGTGGTTATGGTTTCTTTCATCAAAGTCATATTTGCCATTTGTTCTAGACGTTCATCATCAAGCTACACAAGTAAAACAACAAGGCTGGTAGTCACTGGAACCTGTCTTCCTTCTTCTTTCAAACACGGCACTTTCAAAATGCAGCTTAAGGCCTGGTCTATATGATGAATAAACCAATCTGGGACTGAACATTTTGCAGGTCCATTCTCTCAGTCAGTCTTTATGCCAAACTAGTAGAGGAACCCGAATGTCCTCACACCCACTGTACGGATCAGCAATAAAGACCTTTCATGCTTTGAGCCAGACCACATTTTCAATTCCCAACTTAAGATAGCCACAACATATTAATTTCATGTTTTTTCTGACCTAAAACTTTCCCAGCAAAAATCCCTCACAAATAAAAGAAATATGCAATCTATTTATCTTTCAGGGTTTTTCCCCCTTTTGCTGTCATAAAAGGATACAACTAATACGAATGCAAACATGATTAAGTAAACTTGTTCTAAGTTAAGCCAAATTCCTCTGTTAACTTCTTTTATGCATTCTCAGCATAAAAGTGCCTGGTAATCACAAGTAGAAAAATCTAATAAATATGAATCTTTATCTATAAGTTTTTTCCAAATTTCCCAAATTATTTGCCTAATTTATTCCAAAAGAAGACAAAGCATTTTTCTCTTCTTCTATAGAAAAGTAGGAAGTAGTAGCATTCTTTGTTAATAGGAAAAATTGAAAAATGTAAATTATTAAAATCAGTAGAAATACATTACTGAGAATAATGGCTGAAGACTAGAGATTTCACTAAATCTTTTTAGAGACACATCCCTAGATCTACACTTTTCTCTTTAACTTGGTAGAAATGCAAAGAATAGATAATACTTTTATCTTGGAAGGTTCTATATTCTTGATTTAAAAATTGCTACTTTTTTGAACACATGAAAATTAAACAAGTCATTATTTAATTTTAAAGATTAATTATAGACAAAATCGAATTTCTTTTACACTGTGTACTGTAGACTCCAACTCCTCTACTCTTTGTTCCAGGTGAGCCTTCTCATTAAATGCAGTCTCTTGAGAAATCTGTTTCAAATACAAAAACAGTACCTTCAGGTTTTTTGCATCTGTGCTTTAATGATATTAGCATAGTTAAAATGTATTTCTAACCTTTAACCTTTCCCTCAGACTATCTCGTTCTGTGGTCATTCTTCGCAAGTCAGTGAAGGCCACATCTCTTTCTGTTTCTACCCGCCGTAAGATAGCATGTGCTGTTGATGTTGATTTAGGAGACTTGCAATTTTTCATCATTTCTCGTCTTAGTCGTGCTATTTCTTCTTGTGCCTATTATTTTTAAACATACAAACATAAATCTGTTTTAATGAGCTTACAAGAACATTAGAATTGCTAATTTGCTGGGCAACTATATAAATGGAAGCCTTTTGCTAATGTGTGAGACAATTGTATATATTTTTAACAACCTGTTTATACAAATTTTACTTACATAAATCAAAATTAAGGGCAATACAAAATGTAAACTATTAATCATAGGTAAAAAGGTCACTGCAAAAGAGAATATTTTCCAAATAATTATTCCTTCACCTGTATACATTTGAATGTAATACAGGAAAGTATCTTATTTTTAATAAAATATCATAGAAACATCAAATTCAATATTAAAAGGTAACTTCATATCCCTGGCTGACAGCTTATATCACTACATCTTTGGTAGGAAGAAAATCTAGATGACAGATACCCTCACATATTTTTGTTCATTCTCTAAAACACTTCCGTAACCCCACAACATCTCCACAAGACACCAAACTAATTCATCTCAATCTTGTAACTGGCAAATAACCTTGACTCTTACTTTTCCCAATTACATGTAAAAACAATCTTAACATTTTTTTTTTCAAATTTTGAGGTCCAAATTCTGTCTCTTCCTCTATACCTTCCCCACATCACTGAGAAGGTAAGCAATTTTACATAAGCATCTGAGGCTAGATTTTGAATTCACGTGTTCCTGACTCCAGGTCCAGTGCTGAAGCATGCTATCCAACTTCTGACACAGAGGTGACAGACTTTGGGTGAAGAATGAGGTATGGTTTTTGGACATGGCCAATATGGGAATTTGTTTTGTTAAACTATGTATATTTATTAAACAGAATTAAAGAATGCTTACTATGATACCCTGAATAAGTACCTAGATTTTATCTATAATCTAGATTTTCAATGAAGATCATCTCATACACAGAAAGAAGTCCTTTCTAAATACGGATGGATCTAATGGTTATGAAGTGTACACTGAAATCATGTCAAAATTTATCTCTTTGCAATTCCTACCCACTATGCCTAACTCTGCTCTTTAGGCTAAGTCAAAAAAACCCAAAACAAACCAGCCCCCAAATCCCTGTCCTTCATCTTTCCCCTGCATGGCAGCGCTCCACCCTCACCTTCCTCCTCATACCACAGAAGCTTCTCGGATCCAGGCTGAGCATCTGGGGTTTCTTCAACTAATCCTTTAAAAACTTTTTTTTTCTCTGAACTTAAATACAAAAAAGAGCATTTCTCACATGGAGAGAATACAAAAAGAGGATCATACGTGAAGCCACAGTTTCCATTTCATTCATGCTGCTTGTCTTTTTAAAAAAGTATGTAATTCTATTGGCCTTGACTGTTTCCTCCTGAATCTATTCTGTGCATCTTAAAAAACACTTTAAAAGCCCACTTTATTTTTGCTCATTATTGTTAATCCCCCTTGTCTCTCCCTAAAAAATTTTAAATGGGGCAGGAAGGGGAGCCCAAATCTAAACAGTGAAAATGTACAAAAATATTCTTCCTGTACTATAAGTCTATCACTTCTAAGTCTGGAGGAAGATAACCTGCTTCATTACAGGTCCTCTGTAGATATGGCTGGTCACTGTTTTGATCAGAATTTCTAAGTGTTTCAGGGTTGTAATATTGTACAAATTAGGATTCTCTGAAACAATATCTTATCATTTCTTAAAGTGCAATAATATTCTATTACATTGATATTCCACAATGGATTCAGCCATTCACCACTGATAAGCACAGTCCTCAATTCCTTTTCTTTTTCCCTCTTAATCTTTTGTTGGAGAAGATATAGCAGAGTAGGAACACTAATTCATTGTTGGTGGAACTGTGAGCCGATCCAACCATTCTGGAGAGCAATCTGGAACTATGCCCAAAGGGCTACAAAAATGTGCATACCTTTTGACCCAGCAATACCACTTCTACAACTGTATCCCCAGAGATCATAAAAATGCGAAAGGGTCCCACATATATGAAAATATTTATAGCAACTCTCTTTGTGGTGATCAAGACCTGGAAATCGAGGGGATGCCCATCAACTGGGGAATGGCTGAATAAATTATGGTATATGAAGGTAATGGAGTACTATTGTGCTATAAGAAATGGTGAACAGAAAGACTTCAGGGAGGCCTGGAAAGATTTATATGATCTGACGCTGAGTGAAAGGAGCAAAACCAGGAGATCATTGTACACAGTAACAACCACAATGTGTGAAGAATTTTTCTGGTAAACTTAGCCCTTCACAGCAATGCAAGGACCTAAAACATTCCTAATGGACTCTTGAGTCAAAAGGCCTTCCACATACAGAGAAAGAACTATGGAAATGGATCGCTGAATGAAGCAGAATATTTTCTCGCATTATGTTTTGTTTGCGTTTTTCTCATGGTTTCTCCCATTCATTTTAATTCTTCTATGCAACATGACTAATATGAAAATGTGTATAATAAGAATGTATGTGTAGAACCCATATAAGATTGCATGCTGCCTCAGGGAGGGAGGGGGTAGGGAGAGGGAGAAAATCTAAGACTTATGGAAGTGATTGTAGAAAACTGAAAACAAATACATTAATTTTAAAAAATTTTTCCTTAAGGATCAAGAAATTTGTATTTTCAACTGCTTTCTCTCCAACTGCATGCACAGACGTGTGTGTGTGTGTGTGTGTGTGTGTGTGTGTTAGTACTTCATTATCTTACATATGCTCAAATAAATTTACCTTTCTAGGTTTCTCTTGACGCTTAAAAGTTTCTGTTCAGCTCTAGAAATGCTTGAAAGATCTCCAGTTCATTTAAGGTTTATTTTTTCTCCCCTGAAGGATTATATTTAGTTTTTCAAGGTAAATTATTCTTGGTCGTCAACCTATATATTTTGTCTATGGGAATACTGGATTCCAAATTCTCCTCACATTTGTAGTAGAAGTTGCCAGATCTTCTGTGATCCTGACTCTGCTTATTTGGTATATGAACTCCTTCTCTGCCTGGCATTTTTCCTCTGGGGTGGAAGATCCAAACATTAGTCAAGATGTTTCTGGGATGTTTCCTTCAGGGGTTTCTTTGATGAGGTGATAGGTAGGTTTTTTTCTATTTGTCCCTTTGCCTTCTTGTTCTAATAGATCCAATGAGGCAGCTTCTGGCACAGAGGACAGAGCACTGCATGTGGAGTTAGGAAGACACAAATTCACATCTGTCCTCAGATGCTAACAAGCAGTGTGGCCCTGGGCAAGTTACTTTGCCTCTGTCTCAATTTTCTTAACTGTAAAATGGGGATAAAGTAGCTCCTACCTCCTCCAGGGTAGTTTGAAGATGAAATGACATAAACATTTTAAAGTGCTTAGCACAGTGCTTGGCACACAGTAAGCAGTATAGAAATGTTAGCTATAATTATCATTATTATTTATAGATTTATTTATAATCTACTGAAATAATGTCCAGGTTTTCTTTTTAATTTTCAGTTTTCAACATTCACTTTTAAAGATTTTTGAGTTCTAAATTTTCTTCTCTTCCCTTCAGGCTTTTTTAAAATAATGGCTTTCAAGCACTAAAGTGATTTCAAAACTAACTCTTTTTGACCTGTTTTCCATATCAATTTTTTTAATAAACATATCTTATATTTTCTTCTATTTTTGCAATAATTTGATTTTGTACTAATGTTTCTTGCTGTAACACAAAAGGGCAGGAAACAGAAAAGCAAAAGAATAGACATTCATTAAGTGCCCACTATGTGCTGGGCACTATGCAAAGTGATTTACAAATATTACCTCATTTGATCCTCATGACAACAATGTGAGGTAGGTGCTTTTAGTTTCCCCTTCCTACAACTGAAGAGACTAAGGCAGAAGTGAAGTAACTTGCCCAAGGTCACTCAGCTTAAGATTCTGAAGCTGAATTTGAATTCAGATCTTCCTGATTCTAGACCCAGGGCTCTGTTTGTCATACAACATAGCTGCCCCTAATTATTGTCATGGAGACTCTGATTTCTTTTTGGTCTATTCTAATTTTCAAGGAGTTCATTTACTTGGATAATGCTTACCATTTTCTATTCTAAGCTATTGATTCATCTAACAATTCTTCCCTCCAGAGTTTTTATATCATTTTTTAAAAATCTCTTCATTTTTTTCTAAGTACTCATATAATTCCTATAGGAAAACTATTATTTTTTTGAGTCTTTTTACAGTATTACAGTATACAATATTACAGTATTACTTTCTCCTAGGTTAATTTTTTTGACATCTCTGGATCTGTGATAATTTTTTATACCAGTCTTTAGTTTATTCATCTGTCCTTCCTTAGTTCCTTAAATGGGGCTTTGTGTCAAGGCTGGACTTTACCATCTACTAGTATTTTTTGTTTGATGAGGTAGAGTTCATCTTAGTCCTCTTGTTATCTAGGTTCCTTCAGTGATGTCCATCAGATGCAGGGATTGGGCTTCTTCTCCCTCTTACTGTTACCCTCACCCCAAATCTTTGAGTTTCAGTGCACTGGGGATCTTAGAGTCCTGAGGTGTCTCAGTTTGACCACTACCACACCTGCCTTGCTTACTTCTACTCCGAGTGATTTCCAGGGTCCCAACCTGAGACCTTCTAACCATCCTGGAGCTTTTTCAGGGAAGTCTTCTGCTCTTGCAGCATCAGAACACAGTGCTCTTCTGGCTACATATTCCTGTGACTGGTCTCCGATCACACTGCTAGTTTGTGTACCTATTTTCCTGGCTTGGCTTGGCTGGCACCCTCTCTTCTTATTCTCAGTGAGCTGGCTGACTTTTGTGTCGTTTGTAGTAGAAGAAGCAATTTACTGTGGTTTCCTATTGAATTTCTTGACATTATCTAATCTGGGGGCAATTCTTAGACTTTTGCTAGATTAGGTATAGGAGAGTTAATCTACCTGCCATCACCTGGGCAGCCATCTTAGACTGGTGTCAATCAGTTCTCATATGAAATGGACATCATCCTGGTTGCCACCATCTCCAGCTTATCAAAGTACTTCCTAAAATGAAGAGCTCAGGTTTTCAAACATTACACCAGACATGGTCTGACTAGAGCAAAGTTCATTGAGACTATACTTTCCCTATTCCTAGATGCTATATTTCTCTCAATGTAGTATAAGACTGAATTAATTCATTTTCTTGGCAACACACTTTTGACTCATATTGAGTTTATAGTCCACTAAAACTTAAAGATGTTTTTCAGACAAAGCCATGCCTTTCTCACCTTGTGCTAAGGTTTGAAAAATCAACTTCATAAGTATAAGTCTTTATATTTATCTTAATGAAATTCCATTTTATTTTATTTGGTCCAGTGTTCTAGCTTTTTAATATCTTTTTGAATCCTGTCATCAAGTGTACATCTGAAAATTTGATAAGCAGAACTCTGTAAGTATGCAAGTCATTTACAAAAATGTTAAACAGCACAGGGCCAAGCACAGATTCTCTTAGCATTTCCCTAGAGACCTCTTTCTCAACTAATATCAAATCATTAACGACTACCCTTTTGGTCTAGCCATTCAATAAATTTCAAATTGCCTAACCATACTATCATTTATCTCTATGTCTCCATTTTTTCACACAAAATCAGCATGAGTACTCTTCTGTTAGATTCATCTAGTAACCCTATCAAAAAAGAAACAAAATTAGGTCAATATGACTTGTTTTTGACAAAGCAATTCTAGCTTTTTGTGATCACTGCTTCCTATTCTAGATGGTTCCTAATCATCCCTTTAGTAAGCAATTCTAGAATTTCCTCAAGAATTTAAATACAGATCACTGCCTATAGTTTGCAGACTCCATTCTCCATTCTCTTTCACTTTTTGGAAAAGTGGCACAACTGCATTTCTTTCTGTCAGCATCTCCAGTTCTCTTTGAAATAGTGTTTCAAAGATCACTGACAGGAGTTTGGCCATCATATCTTCCCAGTCTTTCCATACCCAATAAGTGTAGTTTGCCTGTACGTTGGTTCCCTGGACTCATCAAAGGTCAGTAGGTATTCTCTTATTTCTTCCCTAATTATCTTGGGTGTCAACTCACTATGATCCATAGCTGTTATTTCCTTTTTATTCCAAAGATTAGTGCGCAGAGAAAAGAGAATCAAAAAAGAATTTAAGGGCCGTTAACTTCTCTTTGTAATTTGTGTCATAGGCCTACCCCACCTGAGGAACAATCTTATTCCTTCTTTGATATTTTACTCAATACAGCAAAAGAAAACCAAACTTATTTTTCCTCAGCTAATTCTTTTTTTATATTTTTTATTTATTTTCAGTGTTCTACAATCACTACCATATAACTTAGATATTTTTCCCCTACCTCCGCACTACCTCCCCTCTCCTTCTCTGAGACAGCATACAGTTTTATATAGGTTCTACACATACATTCCTATTAAACACATTTTCACTGTAGTCATGCTGTGTAGAAGAATTACAATGAATGGGAGAAATCATATAACTAACCAAAAAAAAAAAAAATGATCTGCTATATTCTGTGATTGAATTCCACATTTTTTTCTCTGGATGTTGAAGGCATTTTGCCTTAAAAGACTATTGGGAATTTTTTTAAGCCCTTGCATTGCTATGAAGATCCGAGTCTACCAGAAAAAGCCTCGCATACTGTGGTCCTTGCTGTGCACGAGGTTCTGCTCCTTTCACTTGGCATCAGATCATATAAGTCTTTCCAGGCCTCTCTGAAGTCTTCCTGTTCATCATTTCTTATAGCACAATAGTATTCCATTACATTCACATGCCACAATTTGTTCAGCCACTCCTCAATTGATGGGCATCCCCTCAATTTCCAGTTTTTAGCCACCCCAAAGAGAGCTGCTATAAATATTTTTGTACACATGGGACCCTTTCCCATTTTTATGATCTCTTTGGGATGCAGTCCTAGAAGCAATATTGCTGGGTCAAAAGGTAGACACATTTTTGTAGCCCTGTGGCTATAGTTCCAAATTGCTCTCCAGAATGGTTGGATAAACTCACAGCTCTACCAACAATGAATTCGTGTTCCAACTCTCCCACATCTTCTTCAACGTTTATCATCATCCTGTTTTGTCATGTTAGCCAATCTGATAGGTGTGAGAGGTATCTCAGAGTTGTTTTGATTTGCATCTTTCTAATCAATATGGATTTAGAGCATTTTTTCATATGACTATAGATATCTTTAATTTCTTCCTCTGAAAATTGCCTGTTCATACCCTTTGACCATTTATCAATTGGGAATGACTTGTATTCTTGTACATTTGACTCAGTTCTCTATATATTCTAGAAATTAGGCCTTTATCACAAACATTAGCTGTAAAAATTCTTTCCCAGTTTTCTACATCCCTCCAAATCATGGTTGCATTGGGTTTGGTTGTGCAAAAACTTTTCAGTTTAATGTAATCAGAATTATCCATCTTGCACTTCATAATGCTTTCTATCTCTTCTTTAGTCAAAAATTCTTCCCTTCTCCATAAATCTGATAAATACACTATTCCTTGCTCCACCAATCTTTCCATAGTATCACTCTTTATACCTAGATCGTGTACCCATTTGGATTGTATTCTTGTGTACAGTGACAGGCATTGGTCTAGGCCTAGTTTCTGCCACACTGTTATCCAGTTTTCCCAGCAGTTTTTGTCAAACAGTGAGTTCTTATGCCAGAAGCTGAGGCCCTTGGGTTTATCAAACAGTAGATTGCTATATTCATCGGCTACTGTGTCTTGAGTACCTATCATATTCCACTCGTCTACCCTTCTGTTTCTTAGCAAGTGCCAAGTGGTTTTGATAATGGTTGCTTTGGGGGGGCGGAGTCAAGATGGAGGAGTAGAAAGACTCACTGTATGCTAGCTCCGAACCCACAGCCCATGCATTTAATGTAAGAAGAGCTCCCCACAAGTTCTGGAACACTGCAGGGTGTGCAGAAACACAGTGGAAGAGATTTCCATTCCAGAGAGCCCTGGAGAGCGGTCCCCAGGGTCTGTTGCGCCCCAGAAAGCGGACCCCACCCCAGCACTGCCCTAGACATGGCCCCAGAGAAGCTGATCTGAGCAGGCTTCAGGGACGGATGCTCCAGCGACCGGGAAGGTCCCTCCACCCACAGAAGCTACAGGTCAGTGAGAGAGACGGCTGGGCTGGCCGAGAGGGGAGCAGGGTGTCTCCGTGGCTCGGGCCCCCTCGGGAGGAAGTGGCAGAGGCAGAGGCAGGGGCAGGAAGCGGTGGAGGCAGAGGCAGCAGCGGCGGCCCCCAGGACTCCCCAAGCAGGCAGGATCTTCATTACTGAAAGTCTCTGCATAAACCACCTGAAGGAGCTGGGCCTGGGAGCTGGCCCTGCCCCACCCACTCCATCACTGAAGATCTCTGCATAAAGCCCCTGAGGGAGCTGAGCCTGGGAGGCGGCCCTGCCCCACCCGCTCCATTACTGAAGGTCTCTGCATAAAGCCCCTGAGGGAACTGAGACTGGGAGGTGGCCCTGCCCCCACCCCAGCACCACAACTAAAGCTCACATTGAATAGCAGCTGTGCCTGCTGCGGAAAGCCCATTTGAATCTCAGACCCCAAGCACTAGCTGGGCGGATCTAGGCGGGGGTGGACAGGGAATCTCAGAAGTCAAGTAACTGGCTGGGAAAATGCCTAGAAAAGGGAAGAAAAATAAGACTATAGAGAGCTTTTTTGAACAGATGCAAATGATCCCGACTTTTGGATCTGATGACGAAGAAATATTCTTGCCATCAGGGAAAGATGTGGAGGGCGGGGCCTCGGTACCCCAGACATCCCAGGGGGATGTTGGGTGGGCTCAGGCCTTGGAAGAGCTCAAAAAGGATTTTGAAAAGCAAGTTAGACAGGTGGAGGAAAAACTGGGAAGAGAAATGAGAGACATGCAAGAAAAGGATGAAAAACGGGTCAATACCTTGGTAAAGGAGACCCAAAAAAATGCTGAAGAAAATAACACCTTGAAAAATAGGCTCACTCAATTGGCAAAAGAGGTTCAAAAAGCCAATGAGGAGAAGAATGCTTTCAAAAGCAGAATTAGCCAAATGGAAAAAGAGGTTCAAAAGCTCACTGAAGAGAATAGTTCTCTCAAAATTAGAATGGAACAGATGGAGTCTAATGACTTTCTGAGAAACCAAGAAATCACAAAAACAAAACCAAAAGAATGAAAAAAATGGAAGAGAATGTGAAATATCTCATGGGAAAAACAACTGACCTGGAAAATAGATCCAGGAGAGACAATTTAAAAATTATGGGACTACCTGAAAGTCAAGATCAAAAAAAGAGCCTAGACATCATCTTCCATGAAATTATCGAGGAAAACTGCCCTGACATTCTAGAACCAGAGGGCAAAATAAGTATTGAAAGAATCCATCAATCACCGCCCGAAAGAGATCCAAAAACAGAAACTCCTAGGAACGTTGTGGCCAAATTCCAGAATTCCCAGGTCAAGGGGAAAATATTGCAAGCAGCTAGAAACAAACAATTCCAGTACTGTGGAAATACAATCAGGATAACTCAAGATCTAGCAGCTTCTACATTAAGGGATTGAAGGGCGTGGAATAGGATATTCCAGAAGTCTAAAGGAACTAGGACTCAAACCAAGAATCACCTACCCAGCTAAACTGAGTATAATACTTCAAGGGAAAATATGGTCTTTCAATGAAACAGACGACTTTCAAGCATTCTTGATGAAAAGACCAGAGCTGAAAAGAAAATTTGACTTTCAAACACAGGAATGAGAAGAAGCATGAAAAAGTAAACAGCAAAGAGAAGTCTTAAGGGACTTACCAGAAGTGTACTGTTTACATTCCCACATGGAAAGACAATATTTGTAACTCTTAAAACTTTTCAGTATCTGGGTAGTTGGTGGGATCACACACACACGTACACGCATGCACGCACACACACATACACACATGCACACACATACAGAGACAGAGAGCACAGATTGAACTGAATAGGATGGGACCATACCTTAAAAGAAATTAAGGTAAATGCTGAGAGAGAAATGTAGTGGGAGGAAAGAGGGTGAAATGGAATGGGATAATTATATGTCATTTAAGAGGCAAGTAGGAGACTTTTTAGTGGAGGGAAAAAGAGGAGAGCTGAGAAAAAAAAACAAAACCAAACCAAGAAGTTTACCCTCATCACATTTGACTAAAGGAAGGAATAAAATGCACACTCATTTTGGTATGAAAACCTATCTTACAGTACAGGAAAGTCAGGGAGAAGGAGATAAGCAAGGGGGGGGATGATGGAAGGGAGGGCAAAGGGAGGAGGGAGCAATTTGAAGTCAACACTCTTGGGGAGGGACAGGATCAAAAGACAGAAGAGAAACAATGAGGGGAAGGATAGGATGGAGTGTAATTCAGTTAGTCTTACACAACACGACTATCAGGGAAATCATTTGCAAAACTACACAGATATGGCCTATACTGAATTGCCTGCCTTCCCAAAGGGAATGGGTGGGGAGGGAGGGATGGGGAGAATTTAGAACTAAAAGTTTTAGGAACAACTGTTTAGTTTTGTGTTGCTACTAGAAAAGAAGACATACAGTTAATGAGGAATGGAAAGTCATCTGGCCCTACAGGACAAAAGAGAAGATGGAGACAAGAGAAGGGAGGGATGACAGAAGAGAGGACAGATTGGAGATAGGGAAAATTAGATTGCTTGGGGTATTGGGGTGGGGGGAGGGGAATAAAAAAGGAGGAAAAAATTTGGAACTCAAAATTTTGTGAAAATGAATGTAAAAAGTTAAATAAATAAATAAATAAATAAATAAATTATTAAGGAAAAAAACAAAACTCCACCCTCTGGGAGAGGAACTCACTGTTCAACAAAAATTGCTGGGAAAACTGAATGTAAGGCATAAACTAGGCATAGACCAATGCCTGACACCATCCACAAGAAAAAAGTCCAAATGCATACATGATCTAGGTATTAAATACTGATAAGATAAAAAAAAATTAGGGGAGCAAGGAAAAGGTTATCTGTCAGATTTATGGAGAAAGGAGAAATTTATAACCAAACAAGAGATAGAAAACATTATGAAATGCAAAATGGATAATTTTGATTATTTCAAAGTGTAAAGTTTTTGTACAAATAAAGCCAGTGCAGCCAATATTAGGAGGGAACCAGAAAACTGGAAAAAAAATTTTCACAACTAGATTTTGTGATAAAAACCTCATTTTTAAAACATATAGAGAATTGAGTCAAATTTACAAGATCAAAGAATATAAACAGGCAGTTTTAGAGGAAGAAACTAAATATAAATTATATAAAATAAACTTATAATCATAAGAAAAATGTCTAAATCAGTATTGTTTAGAGAGATGAAAATCAAAGCAACTCTGAGGTGTACCTCACACCTATCAGAGTGGCTAACATGACAAAACAGAAAAATGATAACTATTGGACAATATATGAGAAAGTTGGAACGCTAATTCAATTACTGGTGAAGCTGTGAGCTGATCCAACCATTCTGGAGAGCCATTTGTAATTATGGCCAAAAGTCTATAAAACTCTGCATATGCTTTGGATCAGCAATACTGCTTCTAGAGCTGTATCCCAAAGACATAATAAAAATGGGAAAAGATGGACACATACAAAAATATTTATAGCAGCTCTTTTTGTCATGGTCAAGAACTGGAAATTGAGGGGATGGACATTAATTGGGGAATGGCTGAACAAGTTGTGGTATATGAATGTAATGGACTACTATTGTGCTAGCAGAAATTATGAACAAGTAGAGAAAAATCTGGGAATACTTGTGTGAACTGATGCTGAGTGAGGTGAGCAGAGCCAGGAGAACATTGTACACAGTGGCAGACACAATCTGTGATGACTGATTTTGGTAGACTTGGCCCTTCTCAGTAAGGCAAGGACATAAAATATTTCCAAGGAACTCATGATGGGGGAAGGCTATCACCTTCAGAGAGGGAAATATGGAGCCCGAATGCACAGTGAAACACACCATATTATTTTTGTTTGTTTTTTCTCATGGTTTCTCCCATTCCTTATATTTGTTCTTTACATGACAATGTGAAAATGCTTTTAATAGAAATATATATATGTAGCACCTACATCATATTGCATGCCATCTTGGGGAGGGAGGAGGGGAGTGAGTGGGAGAAAATTTAAAATTTATGGAAATGAATGTTGAAAACTAAAAATAAGTGAATTAACTTAAAAAGGGAATAGTTCTAGAAACAGGAATTAACCTTAGTCTTTTTTTTTTTAAATCTCTGGTCTCCTCAGGAACACATAACTGTCCAGTGGAGACACAAGGTACCTTGGTTGCTTTATGATGTAGGCCTAAATGTTGACATTATTTGCAGCACTATTCACTACTCCATGGTCATCTAATGGATAGGAATGGGTCAGCCTATGTCCCAAGTCCAGCTCTATTGATTATATAGAACGTTTATTATACATCAGCCACAAGCAAGAACAGGTGCTATTTTATCCTTTTATTCTCCCCACTGTCTAGAATCAGAATCACAGAACCTCTAAATAAGAAGTATTTTCAGAAGTATTTCAATTCATTCCAACTATTTCTTAACAAGACTATCCTCTACATTATACTTGATAGGTACCCAACTTTCTGTTACCTGAAGGCCTCCTGTGAGATAGAAGCTGCTACCTCCTGAATCAGTCCTTTCCACCTTGGGGTCTTTCTGTTAGGAGATTTTTTTCTTATCAAACCTAAATTTTCCTCAAGGCCCTTCACTAACCACCCTGGATGCTCCTGAGTTTGTCAGTGTCCTTACTAAAATTCACCCATAATTAAACACAATATTCCAGTTCTGGTTTGATCAGGATAGGTATCTCGGGAACAACACTTTAAACCTGGACGCTAAGTTTTTCTAGGTTCACTCCTTCCCTGGGATTCTTTGAGCTCACTCTTCTCTGAAAATAGGTGTTTGCAGTCAATTATCTCTCAACCAATTTCACTTGATACATTTCTCATTGAAAGCTTCCTATCAGACCAGAAGGCCCCTGTCCCACTCCCTGAAAATTGAAGTTTTAGAGGAGAAGAAAAGTTCCTAAAATGCTACCCTGCTTCTCAATCAATACCAAGAGGAGCATACCAAGAGAAGCAGCTAGGCAGTACAGAGGACAGAGTACAGGGCCTGGACTCAGGAATATCTGAGTATAAATCTGGTCTCAGATATGTCCTAGTTGCGTGACCCTGGACAAGTCATTTAACTCTGTTTGCTTTAGTTTCCTCATCTATAAAATGAGCTGGAGAAGGAAGTGGCAAATCACTCTACCTTGTTTGCCAAGAAAACCCCAAATAGGTCTTGAGGAGTCGGACACAACTGAAAAATGACTGAATAACAAAAATAAATGTGCCAAGAAGTGTGCTTGGTGATGAGGATACAAAGAGAAGCAAAAGGCAGTCCCTGCTCTCTATCTGAGGGAGACAACATGTAAAGAACTATGTACAAACAAGCTACGTTTGGCATAAATTGGAGGTAATCTCAGAGAAAAGGCACTAGCGTTGAAGAAGAAGAGGAAAGATGTCTTGTAGAAGGTGAAATTTTAGTTGGAACTTAAAGGAAGCAACTTCCAACTGGTAGGAAAGCCCCATTCAACCGGAATCAAAAGCCTCAGAAAGAGACATTTCTGCTGTATCCCTACTGCACATGCTTATCAACTTTATGCAACTAGCTGAACATCCCCCTGTAAATATTAGTACTAGTGAATCACACAGGATTTCATTAATAGCAGTTCTATTTGAATAATTAATGATTTATTTGCTAAAAGTTCTGAACTGCTTGTTCTAAGAAATCTCTAGTGCAAAATATTCCCTGCTAATGGCCTGCATAAAATTGATCAAGTTAGTGTTGAGTTTTTTCTAACACTCTAGCACTCTCCAAGTTCTTTCCTTGAGGGCAAAAGGATTTCAAGACACTTTAGTGATGAAGCTTTGGTCCCTAGCAATGAAATGTCTCCATTAAAAAGTGATATTTCCTTTCTTGACTGGAGAAGAAATGATTGATCTTACTAGACTAATAGGAGACTTAACTGGGTTTATGCAGTGTGTCTTAACACTTTCTTCTTAAATCTCTTAAGGTAGGGAAGGAGAAAGTGCTACCAGGTCTTTGGCCCTACAGCAAAATTCCCCTAATCATGATAACAACAAGAAATGGAGCTACAACCCCTCCAAGCATCTCTCCAGGTATTTACTCCCTCCCCTTGACATAGACGCTAGAGTCCTGTGGGAAATTCATCTTTTTCCTTCAACATTACTTCAGGAGGAATTGACCTGGAATGAATACATAAGTATTAAACCAAGCTCAGCCATATCATTTCCAAAGATTATAAAGAACTGTAGAAAATAAAATATTGTCCCACAAGCCAAAGAGTAATCTTCATAGACACCATCTTAATAAAGTCTGAGAAACCATCTCTTTAGTGTGATTCTACCTATTGATTTATGAATCTTACTGAGACTTTTGAATTAGTTTCCTTCCATTCATTTAACTCCCTGCTTTTATGCCCATTATTTCTGCCTCTTCTCCTCTCCCATGGTAACCTCCATTTATCTGCAATCACTAATCTTTGGTGCTACTGCCATGTAGTCTCTCCCCTGCCTTACCAACTTTAGTTCCAGATGTCTTGTGGGGTTGAAATAGTGATTTCAGTGAAAGTGAGGAAATGAGTGCATGAGCACCTTGTTAATTTTTTTAATTAATGTTCTTTATATCTGAGATTTATAGCCACAGATTAAAAAGTCCATTAAAATATTAGAGCTACAGTACAAATTGATAAAGGCAAGAGAAAACAAAATAAAGGACAGAATAGACCAAAAGTCTTCTAATCCCTAGAATATAAGGACAGAGCTATAATTAGAATATTTTTGAATAAAGCAACAAAAAAAAATGAATGGAAGGAGGGAACAGCAAGGAGGAAGAGTATGATAATGGTTTCTCTCACACTAGGAAATGGGTTGATCCTATTTGAAGGATCTGCCCAAAGAATGGATGCCATTGTGGGGGCACCCCAGGGGAGCAGATCCAGGACTAGTTCATAAATCATTAGAAGGGATGTCTTTAGGGCAACCTCTGTCTTTTACAAATGAGAAAATGGATGCCTAGGGAGGTTAAGTGATTCGTCCTATGTAGAAGAGAAGGAACTTGAACCCAGATCTTCTGACTCTAGTGCTCTTACTGTCTGTATAGTGATATAGGCTAGTGGAGAAACTTGAGGAGAGATATCAAGATGGGGATGAAAGCAGGAGACAATACATTCCCCTCCCCCTAGATGCTCGTATCATGGGACAGAGTCCCTTTTATTTGACCCATAATAATTACAACTCTGAACAATAAATAGATAAATAGTACCCAGAATTTTACCTATGGAAACAATGCTTAATTTATGCCTCTGTTCCCATACCTGAGTTTCCATACCTGAGCCATTTTCTCTCTCTTTCAGAGATTAATAACAGGGCAGTTAGATGGCACAGTGGATAGAGCATTGACTCTGGAGTGAGGAGGACCTGAGTTTGAATCCAGTCTCAGATACTTGTCACTCACTAGCTGTGTGACCCTACTCAAGTCACTTAAGCCCAGATGTCTTGACAAAAAAAATGTTGACATCATCGTTGGCTATAGTGGATGATTTCCCTCTGATAAACAGGCTATGACTGAAATGTTGGTTCTTAAAACTACTTCATTTATAGTAGAAGTGTAGGAAACTGTGCAGAAATACTTATGCAGTTTTCCAGATGGGGTCTGTGAACTCATCCTACTAAAGAAACTTCTCTGAGATATAGCTAGATCATCCCTACAGCTAAGCTGTTCTCATGGATGGAGGAATTTCGACAATAACCACGGAAATAGGGACTGAAAAACGACAAAGAACTTTGAAATCTGGCTAACGTATTTGTAGACACACACAGAGACTCATAATTGCTCATGAACCAGCAATAAGATAATTCAGTAGAGTGTAAAACATAAGGCCACCCATTTTGTAAGTAATTCAGTAAGCAAGAATAGGCAGTGGACACAGATTTAACATGGCAACACAGTTCATAAGGCTATTATGGAAGCCAGAATCTAAAGTCCATCATGTTAATACTTGGGAGTTTATAAAGACAGCTTGGAGTTGATTCCAGTGATTATAATCCCTTAGGACAATGATCAGATTCCAGGGGTCCAAGAATTTAGATTGAGGGAAAATCCATCTTTATTTTCATTAACCTATAACTGAAATTTAGCATTTCCTTTTTTAAAAAATCGAATCACAACAGCAATATTATTTTGAGAAGGGGATATATGGCACAGAAAAATTATGGACCCCTGGCTCTAAGAGAATGAGCTCAGGAAATTCTACTAGTCATGTGTATCTAGGGCAATGAGAAAAAGAGAACGAAGACCAGGTTCCCTAAGCAAGGCATCATTGATTGATAAACGAATGGCCTTCCAGGTCTATCTATTTGCTTTATCCTTGACATACCCTTCCTGAGACATTCCTTGCCCTTAGATTAGTAGTCAGAGCAGAGAGAATGAAGACCTCTGACAACGTGGCTACTTACATGATGTGGAATCAGGAATATCAGGAAGATGTTGTACTCTCCAAGTCTCCTTTATCTGCTAGAATATGCCTAAAATTTCACCATCAGAGCTTCATATATGTATATTATATTATCCTTGACAGAATGGAAGCATTTAGACACAATCTTCCAGGTATACCAAACTATTTTTAACAGCATTTTTTTGTAGTAACAGGCAACTGGAAACAAAATAAATGCCTATCAGCAGGGGAAGAACTAAACAAATTGTGGCACAAAAATATCATGAAACATCACTGTGCTGTCAGAAACAATATGATGAACATAGAGAAATATGGAAAAGGGCTGATACAAGGTGAAGTGAACAATGCCAAGAAAACAACATATTCAATGATTAGTAATAGGTAACATTTACAAAGCGCCTACTACACGCTAGGCATTATGCTAAATACTTGACAATTATTAACTCATTTTGTCCTCACAATAACTGCTGGAAGTTAGTATCATACTCATTTTACACACAAGGAAACTGAAGAAAACAGAGGTTGGGTGATTTGCCCAAGGTCACACAATTAGTAAGTGTCTAAGGCCATATTTCAACTCTGATCTTCTGACTCTAGATCTGGCACCCTATCCATTGTGCCATCTAGCTGCTATTTATTGAAATACAGACCTCTGTCTGCAGCAGACACTATATTTCTGCCTAGATACTTATTAATATGAAACACTAAGAAGAAAGAAATAATTCTTTTCCCTGTCACTTTCTCCCACTTGCCTATCCCACAATCTATCCATTTTGCCACCTAACTGCCCAGGATTAGAGCCTTGTAAATGGAAAGGAAAATCACAACAAAACAATCTAAAGAGAATGTTCCAAAATTGCAAAGAATAATCTTGGCTTCAAAGAAAAGACATGAGAAGACACTCCTGCCCAATCCTATGAAGAGACAGAAGGTCTACAACATCAAACATAATTACATAATTTTTGATACACTGATCAATTTGCTTGTGTTTCCTCTCTTCTTTTTTGTTAAAAAAAATTGATCTATGAGATAGCTCTCTGGGAAGGAACAGAGAAGAATACTGGGAGAATGGTGATGCAAAATAAAAACTTATTTTAAAAAAAAGATTGTGAGCTCCTTGAGGTCAAACTCTATTTCTGTCTTTTTATTTACAGGGCCCAGCCTAGTTCTTGGTACATTAAAAAAAGTCTACTGATCAATAGATTGATCTTTCACTTTAATTTAATACTTTGGTTTATGTTAAAATACAAATATCCCTGGGACAGTTAGAACTTTAAAATGACCATTAGCAATCATTTACATTTAGTCTAATTGCCTCATTAACAAAGACTTTCCACAAAAGAATGTATTTTCTTGACCACCGTAAATTATGAAGATCATCTAACAATTAAAGTGTGGTGAGATTACAGTCTCCATCAGTTAGTCAGTTAATAAGCATTAATTAAACACCTAAATACACCAGTTACTGGGCTAACCACTGGAGACACAAACAAAAGTAAAGAAAAGCTCACAATGGTGGAAACAATGCACGAACAGCTATATTTTACAAACAAGCTACATATAGGATAAACTGGAAATAATCATCAGAGAAAGTACCAGTATTAAGGGAGATAGGAACATCTCCTGTAGAAGGTAGAATTTTAGCTGAGACTTGAAGGAAATCACAGAAGCTAGGAGGAAAAAATGAGAATGGAAAACAGTGGCACAGTGAACACAGTACCAAGCCTGGAGTCAAGAAAAGCCTGTGTTCAAACCAAGCCTCAAATATTTACTAGCTATGTGACCTTGGGTAAGTCACTTAACCCTGTTTACCTCAATTTCATCTTCTGAAAAATAAGCTGGAGAAGGAAATTTCGAAGAAGACCATGACATCAGAGAAATGATGACATGACTTGCACATGACTTTGTTTTGAGTGAGGGAGGGCTGTGCAAAGTCATCAACATCACTTTCTTCTCCTGAGCCATTTGGGTCCAGTGACCAGATATTCATCAGGATAACTGGAGATGGCCCAGGATGCAATGAGAGACTTTGGTCTTTTTTAGGCTGGAATTTATTGAGTAGGGGATTACCCAGAACAGTGACAATGTGGATCTTTTGAAATATTGAAGTAAGTACTGCATGGATCAATTCCTTTTTTCATAACTTTGACAACTCTCTAAGACTCTGAAACTCATAGTTACTGAGAAGGTTCTATCTGCTTCAGTAGATGGAGTTCCCACATCTTTCCCCATAAAAATAAAATCACAGATCCAGTCTTGACCCGTTTTTCATGCCTTTCTTGAATCTCTCTCATTTCTCTTCCCAGTTTTTCCTCCACCTGTCTAACTTGATTTTCAAAGTCCTTTTTGAGCTCTTCCATGGCCTGAGCCCATTGAATATTTACTTTGGATGTTTGAGATACAGAAGCCTTGACATCTATATCTTTTCCTGATTTTAAGCATTGTTCTTCCTCATCTAAAAGGATGAGAAGAGATATCTGTTCACCAGGAAAGTAACCTTCTATGGTCTCACTTTTTTTCCCTTTTCTGGGCATTTTCCCAGCCAGTTACTTGACTTCCGAGATTCCTTTCCACACCCACCTCACCTCCAGATCTGTCCAGCTAGTGTTTGGGGTCTGGGATTCAAATACTGCTTCCCAGACTCAGGGCTTTCAGTGGGGGCAGGGCTGCTATTCAGTGTGAGATTAAGTTCAGGTGCTCAGGTGGGGGAAGGGCCGCCTCACAGGGCTCAGTTCCCTCAGGGCGTTTATGTGGAGATCTTCAATAATGGATCCGAGCTCCTAGCTGCTTTGGGAGCCCCCAACGGCTGCTGCCCCCGAGGGGGCCTGAGTTATGCGGACACCCTGGTCCCCTTTTGGGAAGCCAAACTGGCTCTCTCACTAACCTTTAGTGTCTGTGGGTGGATGGACCTGCGTGGCCACTGGAGATTCCGTCCCTGAAGCCTGCTCAGATCTGCAGCCAAGGAACTGCTCTGGGTCCGGTGAGTGATGGACCTTTGGTGTCAGTTTTTCAGGTCTCTCTGGAACAGAAATATCCTCCACTCCATTGTTGTGTGGCTTCTACTGCTCCGGAATTTGTTGGGAGTTCCTCTTTACAGGTATTTTATGGGTTGTGGTTTAGGAGCTAGCATATGTGAGTCTTTCTACTCCACCATCTTGGCTCCTCCCCTACAGATCCAGTCTTTAACTGTTTCCTGATATTGACCTTTTTACGATGAGGAGGGGAAACACATGAGGATGTCTAGGAAGTGTTAAAAAGGAAGACTACAAAGAGATAAATAGAAAGAATAAGCAGACTGTGGGACCAAAAGAAAACCTCACCTATTCTACAATTTTGCTTAGGCCTGGCTCTGGTGATCGATCCTATTAGTAATTACCAGTCATAAACACTAAGAACTTCAATGAAGCATGAGGAATGAAAGAAAGTGACTTTCACACATTTGGTCTGTGGGCTGATAGCCCCAGGAAGAGACACTGTTATTGCTGACAGTCCCATACTTCTCTCTCCCCCAGGTCCACCTGACTCCCCTCCTGTGCTGAGAGGTTTGCAAATCAGTACTCAGTAAACCATTTTCTTCATCAATTCCAGTGGAATTTCTGTAATTAGCCCCTTCCATCTCAAAGCCCAGAGCGTTAAAATGAGGAAGTGAAAGTGATATGAAACGGGACAAAGATAGGGAAGAGAGATGGAACTTTTGTCATCTAAGGGTGCTGAGAAATTCAAAATGGAAGGGCATGGGTCTACCTCAAAAGAACTTGACCTTTCAAGCCTTCTTTCAGTCCAAGTAGTAAGTTTATTTTGATACTAGTTGGGATGGGTGAGATTTCTAGTGAGTATGCAGTATTTGTAATGCCAGTACTAGTGGATCGGATTTTAAGAATCTGAGCATATAATGAGAAAATAATTGATACTTTTACACAGAAAGACTATGGGAAGATCTGGATGGGATTAAAGAGTGACAAGTAGCCTGGGGTGGGCCAGGTACAGACAGTGAGGGACACAATGAAATATTTGTTAAAAGGGTTATTGACTGGTAGAGGTCATCTGCCTTAGGCAAATGCCAGGTATCTGGGTTTAGGGGACAGGTTAAATTTGTGAAAAAGTTCAGGAGCTTTTCCATTCAGGGTCCAATCCAAATCTCACTCCCATTAGATCTGACTAGGCATACATTGCAAAAATTCATGCTGGAGTCAACACAGATTTGAGGGCATTGAAGAACTGTAATATCATGCTGATTGCCTGAAACCTTGGAATACTGTAACTCCACCTAAATAACATTAACCAGACAATGAAGAAATTCAGCCTAATAATTCACATGGGGGGGAAGTAATGAACCATGCTTATTTCCAGATTATTGTTCAGTACCATCTGATTCTTTGTGACCTCATCTGGCATTTTTGATGCTTGAAGTGATTTGCTGTTTCCTTCTCTGGTGCTTCCCCATTTTATAGACGAGCAGCTGAAGCAAACAGGATTAAATGACTTGGTCAGAGTCACACAGCTAGTAAATGCCTGAGATCAGATTTGAACTCATGCGAATCAGTCTTCCTGAATCCAGGCTCAGAACTCTATCTACTAGACCACCTAATATGTGATTATATGGGCAGGACTATTGATGTACTTTAGGCAAGTTTTGCAGATTGACAATGATTGAGACCCAAAGTTGAACAGAAGGAAAAGAATGAACTAGGTTAAATTTTCTCTGTACTTTCTACATTCCCAAGTGGCCTCTTGATAAAAACAAAAATCTCTTTTATGTCTGTAGTCTTCCATTGTTGCTATTTGTTTGACTCATGAAATACCACAAGTTGCGAACAATCATAACTGCAAATGATTCCAAAGGAGAGTATAGAGTCATATGGTGTGTATAAACAGGTCACAGCAAATGACCAGTAATGATTTATATACAAGAAATGGCACAAAGGAGGATGTAATTCCCAAGACTGATGACTAGAAAAGTAAGCGGGAGCAAGGATAAGAGTGCTACCAACGATAAGAGTCTGGATCGAATCAAAAAATCAAAAGGAATTATGGAAGAATATAAGTAAAAGTCTCACAAGTTAAGATGTAGAAAGGATGCAGCTTTCATCCGTGTGAAGGATGTATCCTACCATGATCCACTGAACTATGAACTCACTGGATACACTTAGATATCCATAAGAACAGTTTTATTTCCCATCTACTTTAGAAAATAGGTATGTCTGTTGCTGTCCATTTTCTAACATAGAGAATAGTACATTCTCTCTTTTAAGAAAGGGTGTGTGGGAAATTCTTTAAGAAAAATTTATTTTATAGGAAGTGATGTTTTTCAAGTGCATCTTTGATAACTGAAAATATATCATTTTTTTCCTTTCTAAGTTTTGATTTTCACAGCTATTAACTACTTCATGTGAGTCAGCTCAAAGATCCATTCCAACTTATTGCTTCAGAAACACTGGTAATTTCTGAAAATGTTATATATAGTAGGCGCAAAGAGGAGAATACAGAAAAAATAGATTATATGAAACCCACATATGAAAGTCCTGGGCAAAGAGATTGTACCATTTTCAGAGGCCAGAAGTAGGAATTATATCAATGCATTCTGAGATACTTCCTCTCTTTTCTTTATTGTTGAGTCAGTTTTCAGTTCTGTCCAACTCATGACCCCATCTGGGGTTTTCTTGACAAAGATATTGGAGTGCTTGCCATTTTCTTCTCTGGATCATTTTACAGATGAGGAAACTTAGACATATAGGGTGAAATGACTTGCCCAGGATCATGCAAATAGGAAGTGTCTGAGGCCAGATTTGAATTAAGAAAGATGAGTCTTTATGACTCCAGATCCTGTACTCTATTCACTGCGCCACCTATCTGCTCTCTTTTCTTTATATAGCATAATATTGTCATCATTAAATCTTTGAACAATGGCATGGGGTGTGGCTACATGGCACTAATGCTACACATAACTGTGTTAGAGAGGATAGTAAGCAAAAGATAACCATCCTCAGTTAACACCTCCACTTTCCATCTTGTACCATATAAAGTTAATAAAGGCCATTGTTTCTGGATGAGCTGTAGCTACTTCTTGCCCCCAACAGGTGACTTTCTGTATTGTGAAAGAAACTAGAGGTAAATCTCAGAACAATCATAGTGTTTGATTTCAAGGCTTTGAAGTACCACACCAAATCTCCTCCCTCCCTCCCTTGCCCACTCACATATATAAACACACTGCAAATATCTTCCTCACTGTATAACTTAGGGATGGGGAATCTGTGGCCTTGAGGTCAGATGTGGACTTCTATGTCCGTGGGCATGGCCTTTTGACTGAGTCCAAGTTTTACAGAACAGATTCTTTTATTAAGAGGATTTGTTCTGTGAAGTTTAGATTCAGACAAAGAGCTGTACTTAAGGACCTAGAAGGTCACATGTGGCCTTGAAGCTGCAAGTTTCCCACCCCTGGTATGACTTATATTTGAAACACTTTTAAGAGGGAAAAAATCTTTTTGGCCTTAGGTTTTCTCACCAATAAAATAAGAATATTGAGCTAGATGATTTCTTAGCTCCCTTCTGGTTCCAAATTCTATAATTGTCTTACAAGCCTTAAATTCACACCAAGGTATAAATGAAGGGTATCATTTCATTCCATAAAAGCAAGTTGTTATAGGCCTGAAAAAGGAGAGAAACAATAAGCACAAACCATTTATAAAAAGGGCATGATGAAATGGACAAAGGATAAAGAAAGGAAATACTGAGGCCCATATAGATCAATCTATATTGCTGAGGGCATATTATGCTTGTGGAGGGAAAGGAGTTGATTGGGAATTATTGATCAAATGAATCCTCCAATCCACTTGATGAAATTAATGATATGAGATTTTGTGTCTCACATGAATCTTGTAAAGGGAGTGAGACTTTGAACAGCCCATTTCTAGAAAGGGTCAGGAAATGTGGTTGAGGCCTTTAGGCATAGATGGCCTCCATGTTTTTCCTTTGTCCAGTGATTTACATAAACAAGGGGAAATACATAGAGTTTAAACAAGAGGGAGTCAACTCCAAAGCTCAGAGGGCTTCAGAAGCTTGCATGTGATTCATTAATTCCTCTCTAAGTTATACTGCTGACTCTCTAGACTTTCTCTACCATGACATAAAAGTTTCCTCACCCTGGAAGTTTATTCCACACCTAGATTTCTATCACTGAAAGTATTGTCTGTCCGTGGTACCTTCCTCTTATTGTGTGACTCCTTTGGAAACTCCATTTTAAGGAAAATATCTAGTCCCTCCATGCTTTCATTACTCTCCTCATTCTACTCTTTTGACCTTCTCTACCATTCCTTAATCTAGGTACCTTCCTCCCCACCGCCTCTTTTCAGTTTCCTTTTATGTATTGCTTCTCCCACCCACACTAGAATGTAAGACCCTTGAGGGAAGGAAGTGTCTTTTAAAAATTTTGTTTATTTTATCCTAAACTTAAGAAATAAAATAGGCATTACCCAAGGGCAGGGTGTATCTTTCTTGTACTTTGGAGCTTAGCATAGTACCTAGCATACAGTAAGCAGTCAATTAATTGTGAGTTAACTTGATTAGTTGTGTAGTTATGAAGTTTTAGGTCAGGATTCAAACCCAAGCTCACTGATCCCAAGTCAATAGTTCCATCAACAACACCATGCTCTCTCAGAGAGACAGGGTCAGAAAGAAAACCATTACGGGGTGGAGACAAGATGGCAGAGCAGAAGCACAGACCTACTTGATCTCTCTCCCCACCAAACCCCTCTAAATACTGTTAAAAATGACTCTAAACAAATCCTAGAGCAGCAGAAGCCACAAAATGACGGACTGAAGCAAATTTCCAGCCAGAGGCAATCTGGAAGGCCATCAGAAAGGGTATAGCAGGTTCAATATGGAGGGTGGTCCACCCTGTGCTGGCACAGACAGTATGGAGCAGGCTTCAGGGCACTGAATCACTGGCAACTGTTGTGGTTTCCAGCCTTCTCAACCCACACACCCAAAGACAGGTTCAAAGTTCAGTGAGAAAACTCTCTCAGCTGAGTGGGAGGGCAGCATTTGGCCAGAGTCCTAGCCCCAGTCTCTGCTGTAGGCAGGCAGCAGTCACTGCCATGGTGATGGCTGTTATTGCAGTTCATGGTCTACATACAGTGGGGAAATTGAACAACTGATCTGGGTTGCACTGCTGAGTGGTGGTCCTGGGGTGAGGAGAAGTGCTGCTGTGGCAGAGCAAGTGGAGGCTGTGGCAAAGGAAACCTACCTGCAGTTAAAGGGCAGAAAAGAATGCTTGTGCTCACAGATAAGAGCACAGGCTCTCCCTTCAATATACCACGCTGGAGGAAATGAAAACTTACAGGTCCCTAGAGATATCTCTGAAAACAGCTGCACAAATCTTTCAAAACTTGGAGTAGTACAGCCTCCATTTAACAAAGAGCTCAAAAGTTAAGTAATTGACTGGGAAAATGTCCTAAAATGGGAAAAAGAGGTGCAAAAAGCCAGTGAGGAGAAGAATGTTTTAAAAAGTAGAATTGACCAAATAGAAAAGGTCAGAAAGCTCACATAAGAAAATGGTAACTTAAAAATTAGAATGAAGCAAATGGAAGCCAATGACTTTATGAAAAATCAAGAAATTATAAAACAAAACCAAAAGATTGAATAAATAGAAGACAATGTGAAGTATCTCATTGGAAAAAACAACTGGCCTAGAAAATAGATCCAGGAGAGACAATTTAAAAATTATCGGACTGCTTCGCATGATCAAAATAAGAGCCTAGATATCATCTTCCAAGAAATTATCAATGAAACCTACCCTGATATTCTAGAACTAGAGGATAAAATAGAAATGGAAAGAATCCACCAATCACCTCCTAAAAGGGATCCCAAAATGTAAACTCCTAGGAATAATGTAGCAAAATTTCAGAGTTCTGAGGTCAAGGAGAAGAAATTACAAGCAGCCAAAAAGAAACAATTCAAGTACTGTTGAAATACAAGCAGGATAACACAGCATTTATCAGTTTCTACACTAAGGGACCAGAGGGTTTAGAATATTATATTACAGGGGTCAAAGGAGGTAGGATTAAAACCAAGAATCACTTACCCAGGAAAACTCATTATAATACTTCAGGGACAAAAGGAAATTTGAATGAAATAGAGGACTTTGAAGTACTCTTCTTGAAAAGACCAAAGTTGAATAGAAAATTTGACTTTCAAATACAAGAGTCAAGAGAAACATGAAAAGGTAAACAGGAAAGAGAAACCATAAGGAACTCATTAAAGTTGAACTACTAACATTCCTATATGGATGGATGGAAAGGTGATATGTGAAACTCATGAGACCTTTCTCAGTATTAGGGTAGTTAGAGGAAATATATATATATATATATATATATATATAATATATATATATATATATATATATATATATATATATATATATATATATACACATATATATATGTATATATATGTATGTATACAGGTATGTATGTGTATCTGTGTCTGTGTATATTACATATATCTGTATATATATATGTGTATGAATGTGTATATTATATATGTACATGTGTAGATGAGTAGATGTATATATATGTGTGTATGTGTATGTATGTATGTATGTATTACATGTGTATATATATATAATATATATGTAGGTATGTATATGTGTGTGTATGCATGGGTATATTATATATGTGTGTAAGTGCATGCATGTATATGTGTATTATATATATGTCTATGTGTAGATATGTATGTGTATATATAAATAAATATACAAGTGTGACTGTGTGTGTTTTTGTATGTATGTATATATGTATATATAGACAGATGGCACAGGATGAGATAAATATGAAGGGATAATATCTAAAAAATAAAATTAACTGTTGAGGGGAATGTAATGGGAGAGAGAGAAAGGGAGAGGTAGAATGTAGCAAATCATCTATCATAAAAGAGATAAGAAAGAGTTTTTATAGTGGATGAGAAGAAGGGGGAGGTGAAGGGTATAAGTGAGCCTTACTCTCATTAGATATGGTTTAAGGAAGAAATAACACACACTCAAATGGGTATGGAAATCTGTCTTATCTTGAAGAAAGGCAGGGGAGAAGAGGATAGGAAAGGGAGGAAAACAGAAGGAATGACAAATTGGGGGAAAGGATAATCAGAAGCAAACACCATTGTATGGGGACAGGTCAAGGGAGAGGATGGAAAAAATGGACAGCATGCCAGGATAGAGGGAAATGTGGTTAGTATTTCACAACATTAATGCTATGAAAGTATTTTGCATGGTTATGCATATATGACCTATGTCGAATTGCTTTCTTAATGAGAGTAGATGGGGAGAGAATGTGGAACTCACAGCTTCAGAAATGGATGTTAAAAAATGTTTTTGCATGCAACTGGGAAATAAAATGTACAGGCAATGGGATATAGAAATTTATCTTGCCCTATAGGAAAATAGATGAGAGGAGGATAGAAGGGGGTGATAGAAAGGAGGACAGATTGGGGGAAGGGGTGGATGGGGTGCATGCTGTCTTGGGGTAAGGGTGGGGAGAGATAGGGAGAAAATTTGGAATTCAAAATCTTGTGGAAGTGAATATTGTAAACTGAAAATAAATCATATATTCAAAATATTCAGCTTCCAAGGTAATTCCATAGATACACAGCTTTTGGGCAGAAACATAGGCTCCCATTAGAATACTTTCAAGATGGTAGAGTAAGCAGTAAGCCGCTCTCACTCTCCCTTAGTGACCTCTAAAAACTCCCAAAATTTATTTATTTATTTTTCAGTGTTCCACAATCACTATGATACAACCTAGATTTTTTCCTTCCCTCCCTCCCTCTCCTTCTCTGCCTCCTCCCCCCTCCCTCCCTGAGACAGCACACAATTTTATATAGGTTCTACACAAGCATTCCTATTAAACACATTTTCACCAAAGTCATGTTGTATAGAAGAATTAAAATGAATGGGAGAAAACATATAACAAACCAAAACGTAATATTAAAGAAAACAATCTGCTACAATCTGCAATTGAATTCTCCGGATGTGGAAGACATTTTGTCTTAAAAGACTGTTGGAAATTTTTTAAGTCCTTGCATTGTTATGACTGTGATTGTTGCCGTCTACAAAGTTCTTCTGGTTCTGCTCCTTTCACTCAACATCAGTTCATATAACTCTTTCCAGGTCTCTCTGAAGTCTTCCTGTCCATCATTTCTTATAGCACAATAGTATTCAGTTACATTCATATACCATAATTTATTCAGTCATTCCCCAATTGACGGGCATCCCTTTGAGTTCCAGTTTTTGGCCACCACAAAGAGTACTGCTATAAATATTTGTCTACATGGGGGACCCTTTCCCATTTTTATGATCTCTTGGGAATTCAGTCCTAGAGGTATTATTGCTGGGTCAAAGTGTATGCACAATTTTGTAGCCCTTTGGGCACTGTTCCATATTCCTCTCCAGAATGGTTGGATCAGTTCACAGCTCTAAATCATTACTGATTAGCGACATGAAAATCTAAACTTTTAAGTACGATATCACATCTATCAGAATGGCTACCATGACAAAACAGGAAAATGATTGATGTTGGAGAAGTTTGGGAAATTTGAATCACTGGTGGAGTTGCAAACTGATTCAACCATTCTGGAGATGTTTGGAACTATGTTCCAAGGGCTATAAAACTACATATACTTTGACCCAGCAATATCATTTCTATGTCTGTATCCCAAAGAGATCATAAAAATGATAAAATGACTCACATTTGCAAAAATATTTATAGCAGCTATTTTTGTGGTGGCCATGAATTGGAAATTGAGGGGAGGCCCATCAATTGGGGAATGACTGAACAAGTTATGCTATATGATTGCAATTGGAATACTATTGTTCTATAAGAAATGATGAGCAGGCAGACTTCAGAAAAACATGGAAAGACTTATATGAACTGATATTGAGTGAAGTGAGCACAACCAGGAGAAGACTGCAACAGCCACATTGTGTCACTTTGTTAGACTCAGCTCTTCTCCACAATGCAAGGACCTAAGACAACTATAAAAGACTCATGACAAAAAATGCTATCCACATCCAGAGAAAAAACTATGGAGTTTTAATGATGATTGAAGCATACTATATGTTCTCTCCCTCTCCCTCTCCCTCTCCCTCTCCCTCCCTCCCTCCCTGCCTCCCCCCCCTCGCTCTTTCTTTCTCTCTCTCTCTCTGTTTTCTCTCTCTCTGGTTTCTTCTTTCTCATGGTTGGTTCCAATTCTTCTTTACATTATGACTAACATGAAAATTTGTTTAATATGAATGTGCAAGTAGAGCCTATATCAGATTGCACATTGTCTTGAGGATGAGGGAGGAAAGGGAGGGAGAGAAATTTTAGAACTCAGACTTTTGTGAAGTGAATACTTAAAAACCAAAAATGAATAAATAAATAAATTGAGGAGGAGTCAAGCCAGTTTAGAACGTATGGGTTCTGTTCTTTTTCCCCTAATCATTTCTGGAAACAGAAATTGCTGGGTCAATGGGTATGGATAGTTTGTTAACTCTTTGGCATGATTTCAGATTGCTCTCTAGAATGGTTGGATCTATTCACAATTCCACTAACAGTGAATTTGTGTCCCATGCCAACTCTTCTTTATCTTTAAAAGGAATAGCAAGTTGCACACAGTAGATTTTCAGTTTCATGTTGCAATCGAATTTTTTAAATATTGTATGTTTTGGAAATGCTAGCTTTATACCTTAAATTAAAAACATGATTAATTGATTTTCTTGGGGAACAAGGCATAGACTTTTGATTTCTATGGTGGAGAGAGTTTCTACTGAGGAAACTCCCTCTACCAATGCAGTCCCTTAGGCATACAGTCTTACAGAGTGGTTGTTTGAGAATAATTCATAAACACCCTCATAAAAAAGGTTTTTATTATGCAGGCAAAAGAGAAGGCTATCATAGATTAAGGGAGAACCTTAGGAGGACTAACTGATGGAAAATCATTACACAAAACTTGTAAGTGTGTATCACTTTGGCCTGGGGGATTTAGGGAGTATTCAATATTGCCTTATCAAGATTAGAATTCTGACTTTGATGGCTCAGGCAACATAACCTATGCCCCGTTTGGGGCTAGGTCCATGTTCCTTCCCTAAACTTGGTTCATGAGGATGTCTTCAGCATGTTCCAAGATCTCACTCTAAGTGCTAAACCTTTGACCCAGAGCAAACTAGGAAAAATCCATGTTCCCTCAGAATCACAGAATTTATGGATTGGAAGAAACCTCAGTAACAATCTAACCCATACATGAAAAGAATTCCCACTATAAGAAACCTCAAAAGTGCATCCCCAACCTCTGCTGGAAGACCTCTAAGACCTTTCTGACATTGGGGAAGCTTTTCCTTGACATCAAACCAAATTGGCTTGTTTCTAAATTTCATTCATTGATCCTAATTTTATGCTGTGGTTCCAAATAAAACAACTCTTTACATGACAGTCCTTCAAATCAATTGATCAAATAGACTTCATTAAGTTTGTACTATGTGCCAGGAATTGTGCTAAACACTGGGGATACAAAGAATGGTAAAGAAAAAAAACAGTACTTGCTCTCAAGAAGCTCAGAGTCTAATTGGGTAGTCAACATGCAAACAACTATGTACAAATACAATATGTACAGGATAAATTGAGCATAATCTCAGAGGTAAATCTCAGAGCATTAAAGGGGATCAAGAAAGGCTTCTGAGACCAGAAGGAAATCACAGAAGACAGGAGGCATGAGGAGAATCTGTGAAAACCTTTGGAGTCAGAAGATGGAGCATCCTTTTTGGGGAACTGAAAGGAGACCAGTACCACCAGATTATAGATTCTGTTCATTAAAAGGGAAGGAGTCCAGTTATGAAAGGTCTTAGAAGCCAAATATAAGATTCTATCTTTCATCCTAAAGGTGATAAGGAGCCACTGGAGTTTACTGAGTTGGGAGGAAAGAGAAGAATAACATGGTTGCATCTACATTTTAGGAAGATCAGTTTGACAGTTGAGGTTGAATTGGCATGGGGAGAAAGTGGAGGTAGGGATACCCACCAGCAAACTATAGCAATGAGGTAATGAGGGACTGCACCAGATTGGTGGCAATGTCTAGAGAGACAAATATGACAGATGTTACAAAGCTACAGTCATTATGTTTCCCCGAGTCTCCTTTCATTCAGGTTAATCACACCTGATTCTTTCAAACAATTCTTATATATTATGAATCCATCATCCTGGTTGACCCACTCTCATTGAACAATGTGCTTGTTAAACTATGATACTGAGAAATGAACATAGTACTCCAAATGAAGTCTAAGGGCAGCATATAGTGAGTCTATCACCTCCCTATTCATGGAAGATATTTCCCCTGTAATGTAGTCTAAGGACATATTTTATTTTTTTAGTCTGATAAAAATCCCCTGACCTTGTTTTAAAAAAAAAATATTTTGTTTGTTTTCAGTGTTCTACAATCAATTCCATATATCTTAGATTTTTTCCTCCCTCCCCCTCTTCCCCAGTCCCTCCTCACTCCTTCCCTGAGATAGCATGCAATGTTATATAGGTTCTACACATACATTCCTATTAAATAATTTTTAACCTTAGTCATGTTTCACGGAAGAATTAAAATGAATGGGAGGAACCATAGAACAAAAGAATATGGTCTGCTTCATTCTGCATTCCAGTTCCACAGGTCTTTCTCTGGATGTGGAGGGCATCTTGCCTGCAGTCCATTGGGAATGTTTCAGGTCTTTGCCTTGCTATGAAAGACTAAGTCTATCAGAAAAATTCCTCGTGCACTGTGTCTGTTCCTGTGTGCAAAGTTCTCCTAGTTCTGCTCCTTTCACTCATTATCAGTTCATATACAACTTTTCAGGTCTCTCTGAAGTCTTCCTGTTCATTATTTCTTATACCACAATAGTATTCCATTACATTCATATACCACAACTTGTTCAGCCATTCCTGAATTGATGGGCATTCCCTTGAATTTCAGGTTTGGCCACCACAATGAGAGTTGCTATAAATATCCTTGTAAATATCTTTCTCTATTTTTATGAATTCCTTGGGATACAGTCCTAGAAGTGGTATTGTTGGGTCAAAGGGTATGCATAGCTCCAAATTGGTCTCCAGAATGGTTGGATCACCTCACAGCTCCACCAACAATGAATTAGTATCCCAACTCTCTCAAATCTTCTCCAAAATTTATCATCTTCCTGTTTTGTCATGCTAGCCAATCTGATAATAAGTGTGATACGGTACCACAAAGTTGTTTGGATTTGCATGTCTCTAATCACTAGTGATTTAGAGCATTTTTTCATATGACTACAGATAGCCTTAATTTCTTCCTCTGTAAACTGCTTGATCATATCCTTTGACCATTTATCAAATTGGGGAATAACTTGTATTCTTGTAAATTTGATTTTGTTCTCTACATATTTTAGAAATGAAGCCTTTATCACAGACACTAGATACAAAAATTCTTTCCCAGTTTTCTGATTCCTTCCTAATCTTGGTTGCATTGGGTTTGTTTGTACAAAAACTTTTCAGTTTAATATAATCAAAATTTTCCACTTTGCACTTCATAATGTTCTCTGTCTGTTGCTTGGTCAAAACCTCTCTGTTCTTCATAAATCTGACAAATTTAATATTCCTTGTTTCCTGAAGTTTTTTTATAGTATCAATCTTTATACCTAGATCATGTATCTATTTAGACTTTATTTTTGCATACAATGTCAGGCATTGGCGGATGCCCAGTTTTCCTAGCAATTTTTGTCAAAGCATGAGTTCTTATCACAGATTACTATATTCACTGACTACTGTGTCTTGAGTACCTAATGTATTCCACTGGTCTACCCTTCTATTTATTAGCCAGTAACAAGTATTTTTGATGATTGCTGTTTTATAATACAATTTGACATCTGGTAGGGCTAGGCCACTTTGCCTAGCATTACTTTTCATTAGTTCTGTTGGTATTCTGGATATTCTGGACCTTTTGTTCTTCCAGATGATTTTTGATATTATTTTTTCTAGCTCTAGAAAATAGTCTGGTAGTTTGATTGATATGGCACTGAATAAGTAAAGTAATATAATTAGAATTGTCATTTTTACTGTATTGCCTCGGTCTACCCATGAGCAACTGATGGTTTTCCACTTACTTAGGTCTCACTTTATTTGTGCGAAAAGCATTTTGTGATTATATTTATATAGTCCCTGTATTTGTTTTGGCAAGTAAAGTCCCAGGTATTTTATAGTGTTTACCACAGCTTTAAGTGGAATTTCTCTTACTGTCTCTTTTGAGCTTTGTTAACAATATATAGAAATGAAGAAGATTTGTGTGGGCTTATTTTGCAACCTGAAACTTTGCAGGGGTTTAGTTTATTAAGTAGTTTTTTACTTGATCCTCTGGGATTTTATAAATATATCTTTGTATCATCTGCAAGGAGTGAAAACTTAGTTTCTTCTTTGCCTATTCTAATTCCTTCAGTTTCTTTCTCTTCTCTTATTGCTTACAACTAACATTTCCAATAACATATTGAATAACACTGGTGATAATGAACATTCTTGTTTCACCCAAGATCTTATTAGAAATGCTTCTAACTTATTCCCATTGCATATAATGCTTGGAGATGGTTTTAGGTAGATACTGCTTATTATTTTATGAAAAAGTTGCATTTGCTCCTATGCTCTACAGTGTTTTCAATAGAAATGGATGTTGCATTTGGTCAAAAACTTTTTCTTTTATCTATTGAGATAATCATGTGGTTTCTGTTAGTTTTTATTGTTGATATAATCAATAACACTAATAGTTTTCCTTATATTGAGTCAACCCTGAATTCCTGGGATAAATGTTGCCTGATCATAATGTATCATTCTCATGATAACTTGCTCTCTTCTTTTTGCTAATATCTTATTTAAAATTTTTGCTTCTGTATTCATTAGAGAAATCAGTCTATAATTTTCTTCCTCTGTTTAGGTTCTTCCTCTTTTAGGTATTAGAACCATATTTTTATCATAAAAAGAATTTAGAAGAACTCTTTCATCCCCAGTTTTCCTAAATATTCTATATAGTACTGGAATTAACTATTCTTTAAATGCTGACAGAATTCTCTTCCAAATTGATCCGGCCCAGGGGATTTTTTCTAGGGAGTACTTTGATGGCTTGTTCAATTTATTTTTTCTGAGATGGGGTTATTAAGTATTCAACTTCTTTTTCAGTTGATTTGGGCAATTTATATTTTTTAAAATAATCATCCCAATAAGAAGACTTCAGAGAGGCCTGAAAAGACTTCTATGAACTGATGTTGAGCAAAAAGAGCACAACCAGGGGAACTTTGTACACAGAAACAATCACAGTATATGAGGAATTTTTCTGGTAAACTTTAGTACTTCATTGCAATGCAAGGACTTAAAAAAATTCTCAGTGGTCTCTTAAGCAAAATATCTTCCAGATCAAGAAAAAGAACCATGGAATTTGACCATAGAATTATGAGATAATTTTCTTTTGTATTACATTTTGGTTTGTTTTATGATTATTCCCATTAATTTTCATTCTTCTGTGCAATATGACTAAGGTGAAAATGTATTTAATAGGAATGTATTTGTAGAACCTATATAAACTTGCATGCCATCTCAGGGAAGGAGGGGGGAGGTGGTAGGGAAAGAGGGGGAGGGAGGGGAAAAATCTAAGTTATATGGAAGTGATTGTAGAACACTGAAAACCAATAAAATAATAAAAAATAAAATAATCATCTATCTCATTTAGATTGTCGAATTCATGGGCACACAGTAGGGCAAAGTAATTTCTAATTATTGTCTTAATTTCATCCTCACTAGAGGTGAGTTCACCCTTTTCTATTTTTGATACTGGTAATTTGGTTTTCTTCTTTCTCTTTTTAATCAAATTGAACAAAGATTTGTTAATTATATTGGCTTTTTCATAAAATCAATTCTTAGTTTTATTTATTAGTTCAATTGTTTTCTTAACTTCAATTTTGTTAATCTCTCCTTTGGTTTTCAGTATTTCTAATTTGGTATTTACTGGGGATTTTCACTTTGTTCTTTTTCTAGCTTTTCCAGCTGCATGCCCAATTCATTGATCTCCTCTTTATTTTATTCATGTAGGCATTCAAAGATATAAAACTCCTAATAACTGCTTTTGCAGTATTCCATAGTATTTGGTAGGTTGTCTCATTATTGTCATTCTCTTGAATGAAATTGTTGATTGTTTCTATGATTTGTTGTTTAACCCACTCATTCTTTAGGATTAGATTTTTTTAGTTTCCAATTAATTTTTGATTTATTTTTCCATGGCCTTTGACTACATTTAATTTTTATTGCATTATGATCTGAGAAGGATGCTTTGACTATCTCTGCCTTTCTGTACTAGATTGTGAGGTTTCTATGCCCTAGTACACAGTCAATTTTTGCATATGTGCCATACACCTTTGAGAAGAAAGTATATTCCATTCGATTCCAATTTAATTTTCTCCAGATATCTACCATGTCTACCTTATTTAGAGTTTTATTCATCACCTTAACTTCTTTCTTGTTTATTTTGAGGTTAAATTTATCAGGTTCAGAGAGGGGAAGGTTGAGGTCCCCCACCAATATTGTTTTCTTGTCTATTTCTTCTTCTAAATCCCTTAACTTCAAGAATTTGTGTGCTCTACCACTTGGAACATATATGTTTAATAATGAAATTGCTTTGTTGTCTATGGAGCCTTTTAGCTGGATATAGTTTCCTTCTTTATCTCTTTTGATTAGATCTATTTCTACTTTTGCTTTGTCTGAGATTAGGATTGCTACCTTTGCTTTTTTTACATCCTATGAAACCCAATATATTCTGCTCCAACCTTTTATCTTTACCCTTTGTGTATCCCCCTGTTTCAAATGCATTTCCTGTAAACAACATATTGTTAGATTATGATTTTTAATCCATTCTGCTTTCTCTCTCTGTTTTATGGGAGAGTTCATCCCTTTCACCTTCCCAGGTATGATTACTCTCTGTGTGTTTCCCTACATTCTCTTTCCCTCTGTTTGTGCTTTTAGTTCTCCCTCCTCTCTTCTTCTCCACAATAAAGTTTAAATTTTGACTACCCCCTCCCTCAGCCTTCCCTTCCTTCTTTCAGTTCCCCTTCTTTTTACTTTCCTTTACCCTTATTACTTCTTCCCTCCCTTTTAGCCTCCCCTCCCTTTTTTTCCTCCTTCCCCTTCTACTGCTTATAGAACTAGTTAGATTTCTATACTTAACTGAATTTGTTGTTCTCTCCTTGAACCAAATCAGATGAGAGTAAATCTCAAATAACTCTCATGTCCTTTCCCTCGTTCTCTCTACTGAAATATATTTTTATTCCTCTTGTGATTTAACTTATGATTATTTGCCTCCTTTTCATATCTCCTGTTACAATCCCTTTGTACCCTTAAATCACATTTTTATCATCACGTCATTTACTTTATACCTGCACCCTCTATCTATGTATATCCCTTTTATATTTCATAAGAAATATACAATTCTCAAGATTAACAAGTATCATCTTCCTTTATAGGGATGTAAACAGTTTGCCCATATTGAGTAACAGGTTTGTTTTTTCACTTGTTTGCCTTTTTATCAGAAAGATCTGGAAATCCCTCATTTCATTTCATCATCTCCTTGCCTGAGCTATTATGCTCAGTTTTGCTGGGTAATTGGTTGCAGTCCCAGCTCCTTTACCTTACTGAATATCATATTCCAATTCTTTCGATCTTTGAATGTAGAAGCTGCAAGGTCCTCTGTGACTCTGACTATAGCTCCTCGATATTTGAATGGTTTCTTTCTGGCTTCCTGCAGTATTTTCTCCTTCACTTGATAATTCTGGAGTTTGACAACAAAATTCCTTTGTGTTTTAGCTTAGGATCCCTTTCAAGAGGTGAATGGTAGATGCTTTTGATGACTATTTCGCCTTCTGGATCTAGGATTTCTGGGCAGTTTTACTTCATGATTTCTTGCAAGCTATTTTCCAGGCTTTTTTTTTTCCATCATGGCTTTCTGGTAGGCCAATAATTCTTGGATTTTCTCTCCAGGATCTATTTTCCAGGTCAGTTGTTTTTCCAATTAGATATTTTCCATTTTATTCTATCTTTTCATTGTTTACATTTTGTTTAACTGATTCTTGATGTCTCATAGAGTCATTAGCATCTACTTTCCCAATTCTAATTTTTATCAAATTGTTTTCTTCAGTTAACTTTTGCATCTCCTTTTCCATCTGTCCAATTATTCCTCTTAAGGAATTATTTTCTCCAGTTAATTTTTTTACTTCCCTTTCCATTGGTTCAATTTTCCTAGTTAGGTTTTATGCTTCCTTTTCCATTTTTCCAAGTTAGGTTTTTCCATTGTCCATGTTTCCTTTTTAAGGTGCTGTTCTCTTCTGCAAATTCTTTTTTCCTGCTTTAAAAATCATTGACCAATTTTTCTAATTTGACTTTTACAATCCTTCTTCAGCTCTTCCAAGAGTGCTCTTTGTGCTTGTGACGAGTTCATAGTCCCATACATGCTGCGGCAGGCACACGCTGCTCTGTGCACTGTGTCCTTCTCCACCCCAGTGGAACAGAACCTCCCTTTTGACTTTTCAGTCTGTCCTGGCCTGTGAACCTGCCCCAGTTCGTCTCCTATTGGATTCTACCCCTCCAAAAGTTGGTTGCATTCTCTTTTTAGAGGTATCTGAAGGAGTTTGTCTGAGAGCTTAGGTGAGTAGTTGCTCTCACCAATCACTGGCATTTCTATATATTGCTAACAAATTCCAAGAGCAAGAAATAGAAAGAAAAACTCATTTTAAATTACTGCAGACATTATAAACTATTTGAAAGTCTGCCTCCCAAAACAAACCCAGCAACTATATGAACACCATTACAAAACACGTTTCACAAAAATGAATTCAGATCTACATAATTAGAAAAAATCAGTAGTTCATGGGTAGGCCAAGTTAATGTAATAAAAAATTTTAATTCTACCAAAATTAATTTATTTTTTCAGTGCCATACCAAAGTATCAAAAAAATTATCTTATAGTGTTAGAAAAAAATTATAACAAAATTCATTTGGAAGAACAAAAGGTTCAGAATATCGAAGTTGATTAAGGAAAAGAAATGCATCTGGTCCAGGCTTAGATGATATTGTAAAGCAACAATCATCAAAAGTACTTGGTGCCGGCTAAGAGATGGAGTGGCAGATCAGTGGAACAGATTAGGTTTACAAGGCAAAGTAGTTGATGGTTATAATAATCCAGTATTTGATAAACCCAAAGACCCAGCTTCTAGGATAAGAACTTAGTATTTGACAAAACCTTCTAGGAAAAAGGACAATACTATGGCAAAAACTGGGCAAAGACCAATATCTTACACTGTATATCAAAATAAAGTCAAAATGGCAACACAATTTAGATATAAAGGCTGATATTTTAAGCAAACTAAGAGAGAAAGGAATAGTTTACCTGTCAGATTCATGATGAAGAGAATTTATGACCAAATAATGATAGAGAACACGATGAAATGCAAAGCAAACAGCCAAAAAGAAACAATTCAAAAACTTTGGATCCATACAGCATAACACAATATTTAGCAGCATCTACATAAAGAATTGGAAGGCTTGGAATATGCCATTCCACAGGGGAAAAGAGGTAGAATGACAACCAAAAATCACCTGCCCAACAAAACCAAGTATAATCTTTCAGGGGAAAATGGATATTCAGTGAAAATAAAGGACTTTCAAGACTTCCTGACGAGAGCTGAATAAAGAAAACTGACTTTCAAATACAAGACTCAAGAGAAGCATAAAAAGGTAAACAAGAAAGAGAAATCACAAGGGATTCAATAAAATTGAGCTATTTATATTGCTACATGGGAAGATGATATTTTTAATTCATAAGACTTTTCTCCTTATTGGGGGAGTTAAAAGGAATATAAGCTAAGCAGAAAGAGATGTGAGTTAAATGTGATGGTATAGTTATCTAAAAAAATAAAAGGATGACAAAGAAAAATGCCCTAATGGAATAAATTGTGTGACACAAAAGAGGCCTGTAAGAGATTTTATAGTGGAGAGGTAAAGAGGAAAAGCTGGGAGGAAAGCTCTTGAAACTTACTCTCATCGGAATTGGCTCAAAGAGGGAATAATATGCACATTTATTTTGATGCAGAAATCTATTTTACTATACAGGAAAGTAGGAAGGGAAGGTGATAAGAGAAGGGGTGATGGTGGAATGGATAGAAAGAAGAATTGTTTTAGGGGTAGTAAAGTCAGAAGCAAAAGAGTTTTGCAAAAGGATAATACAGGGAGAGAGAGGGAGAGAGACAGAGACAAAGAGACACAAAGAGACAGAGAGAAGAATTAAGGGGGGAAATAGGATAGAGGGAAATATACAGTTGGTAATAACTGCTGTAAAAAATTACACTGAATTTCTCTGATAAAGACTTAATTTCTCAAACATAGAAAACTGAGTGAAATTTATAGAATGAAATGCCATACCTGAATTGATAAATGGTCAAAGGATATGAAGAAGCACTTGTGAGACAAACAAATTAAAATTATCTACAGTCATATAAACATACTCTAAATTGCTATTGATGAGAAAAATAAAAATTAAAACAACTCAGCTACAATCTCACATCTGTCAGATTGGCTAATATGACAGAAAAGGAAAATGACAAGTGTTGGAGGGAATGTGTGAAAATTAAAACACTACTGTACTTTTGGTAAAGTTGTATACTGATTCAAGCATTCTGGAGAGCAATTTGGAAATATAACCAAAAGGCTATAAAACTATGAATATCCTTTGATCAAGGTCAAATACCTTTACTAGGTCTGTATCCCAAAGAGATTTTTAAAAAAAGGAAAAGGACTTAACTGTACAAAAATATTTATAGCAACTTTTTAGTGGAGGCAAAGAATTGGAAATTGAGGAAATGTCCATCATTTGAGGAATGGCTGAACAATATGTGGTATATAAAGGTAATGGAATACTATCGTGCTGAAAGAAATGATGAGCATTTCAGAAAAACCTGGAAAGAATTACATAAACTGATGCATACCAAAATGAGCTGAACCACGTTGTACACAATAACATCAATGTTATATGATGATCTGCTATGAATAACTTAGCTATTCTTGGCAATATAATGATCCAAGACAATTTGGTAGGATTTATGGTGAAAAGTGCTATGCTACATCTCCAGAGAAAGAGCTGGTAGAGCCTGAATGCAGATCAAAGATGCTTTTCCTTTATTTTTCTTGGGATTGTTTTCTATGTTTTCTTTCATAAAATGACTTACATGGAAATATGTTTTGCATGAGTACACATGTATAACCTACTTAAAACTGTTAGCCTTCTCAGTAAGGAGGTCTAGTGGGAGGGAGAGATCTTGGAACTCAAAATTTAGGGAAATGTAATTGGGGAAAATTAAACGTTGAATAAGATTTAAAAAATAAACTTTTTGTTGTCCTTGGCTTTGTTGTCCAGCTCATTCTGATGATGCTCATTCTTTAGCATCAGCAATCATTCTTGAGTATTTCTGACACCAGTTTAAGAGAATTATGTCAAGTGCTTTTATTTATTATTCAGTATCATAATAGCTAGCACTTATATGGTTTCTTAAGGTTTTCAAAGTTCTTTACAAATATTATTTCATTTTATCCTCACAACAACCCAGGAGTACAGGTGCTATTATCATCCTCATTTTATGGATAAGGAAACTGAAGTTAAGAGTGACTCACCCATGGTCACACAATTAGTAAATGTCTGGATTTTAGTTCAAGTTTTTCTGATTCCAGGTTCAGTTTTCTATGCACTATGTCACTTTTGGTCTTTGATTCCATCTTGAATTTTGAAAGTGTAAGTTGTTTGGTGAGTTCCCTATACTTCCACATCATTGTCTTCAGACGATTCTCATTTAACCCACACTTCTCATCCCACATTGTAATTGTTTCCCTCTGTGTCTTCAAAATTTTAGGCTTGTGAATCTCCCATCCCTCCTGGGCTGACTCCCTCTGAAGCATTCTATTCTATGGGATCCTCTTTTTCTTTCTTGCGAACCCTTTTATATCTGCTTTCCCCAAGTTTAGGGTGCATGGCAGGCTACATTCACATTTCCTTTCCTTCTCTACCAAAAATTCTGGGAAGAAATAGTCACATCTCCAAAAGATACTCATCATTTCTATCCTAGAAAACAACTCTTCCCTATTAGTAAAAATCAAATCCAGAACAGAACTTTTCCCTCATTCCCACATTTTGTGAGATGAAATTAACCCTAAGACAATGTATTTATTCTGCTTTTGACAAAGAGAAAGCTCCAGCAAATGCTTAGGCAAATGAAGCTCCCCATCACTACTACCTCACTGCCAGGTTAGTCATGTTTTTCTCAAACACATCTACTTCCTCTTTCTATCCATGTGGTGTGTATTATATTTCAGTGTCAAAATCACTTCTATTTCTCCCCTTTTTGATCATCCCCCAAGCATTTCCTATCGTGTACTCTCTGGTTCTTGGATTTCTTCCCGTGACTGAACCTTCTTAATATATAACACTACCCTGCTCTAACCCTTTTTAATCGATCTTGTTTCTTTTGAATTAAATGGGACCCCTCTGGAGCCATAGTCCAGTAGTGAATTTCATCCCATCAAGTCTCAGAGCTACCTAATAGATGAGTTTTGTATATGTGCACTTTCTTGTATTAAGGCCTCTAAGTTATTATTTGTTGATTAATTTTTGGACATTTGTTTATCAACATTCAAAGCCATGAGTTTTAACACTGGCTTTTTTCTTGATTTTTTCTCCTGTGAATGTATGGGTAACCCAGCTACTCTTCTTCCTTTGTGTCTATTTTTCTATAAAATTTAAGATGTGCTATATATAAGGCTCCATCTTTTCAAGTTTTTTGATTAGAGCTGCAAGGCACCTGGCAAGGATTTTGCAGTTCCTATAGTTATATTGAATTGAATTTCTCTTTCTAGTTCTTCTTGATGGGTTTTGTTGAGTATATATATCAGAATGCTGATGATTTACATAAATTCATTTCAGATCCTGCAACTTTACTGAATGTATTAAATATTTCAATTATTTTTTAGTTAAGGCTCCCTCAAGTTTTTTGATTCTAGGCAAGGAAGTTCCTATGTATTATTGAATTTCTCTTTCTAGTTCTTCATCCACATAAAAAAGCAACTTTACTGGATTATATTTCATTTTCTAGGCAAATGTTTAAATTCATGCTGCTGCCAAGTCTTTCAATTTCTTTTTCTTGTATTATTACCAGAACTTGTATTTCTAGTACCATAGAACTGGTGAAAATGGGCATTTTTGCTCTACCCTAATCTTGTTGATATGGTTTCTAACTTTTGTTCATTAAATATAATGTTTCCTCTTGGATATAGAAAAATACTATTTAGTTAGAAAGGTGTGTTTATTCTTGTGATTTCTAGAGGGGATTAGTTTGATGGTTCAATAAGCTTATTTTCCTACTCTAAAAATCTTCATAGAAAATTACAGATTATAATGGTTTAGCTATCAGATGTATGAACATGGACTACAGAAAGTTTCTTTTTCTAAGCAATTCAGGCTTTCTTCTGGTGAAGGGATATTTGGGGTTCCACTTTTTTTCATTTTAGCTTCCCCTCTGGGATGCTTTTCATAAACTGGATTCTCTCATTTGTTATCATGAGGTTTTTTCTTTGTATATTTCCTCCATGTTGGGGGAATATATTTTTCCATACATATCATGAGAAGTGTTTTTATGACTTTCATTTTCTTCCATTAAATATCACATATAATGTGCATCATTTTGACACATAGTGTACTTGTGATGTATTTCAGCCTTGAATTCTTTTCTTCCTTAACTATAACCAGGGAAATATTTAGTAATACATGAAATAAATAGATATCTTCCACAGTTCCCATCAAGAATTCCCATATATTGTTTTCAGTGATATCTCTGTAAAGACATGCATCCAGATATGCATGTAAAAGTGCTAGACTGATCATAAGTACTTTCCACATTATATTTATCTTCAGTCACTTCCAACTAAAATTCATACATCTTATCCTTACCAAATCTGTTTAGAAACCTATGGGCCAATAACAAGCCTATACAACAGACTACAGCATATTTTGCAGGCTAGCCTTCATACCATACTTTGGCAATTCATGAGCATAAGCTATGTAGACAGTCATATTCCCTTCTATGCGGGCAAAAGCAATCTGACAGATGATCTCTCTGTTGGTGAACAAGACTATTATACTATATTTCAGTGTGTTATACTTGTTTGTATCCTAAATTAATAAGTATTTCCATATATAATGACCTGGTCTTTTCTTTTATCCTTCCCTGGAATTTCACCTATTATCTTCTTTTTTGTTTTCTTTTTAAAAATTAATTTATTTTTAGTTTTCAACAGACACATCCATAAGATTTTGAGTTCCAAATTTTCTCCCCATTTTCCCCTGTGTAATTCTGATTACCACTGCCCCCAATCAGCCCTCCTTTCTATTACACTCTTTGCTTCTCTTATCCCTATCCCATCTACTTTCTTGAAGGGCAAGATCGATTTCTATACCCCATTGCCTGTGTATCTTATTTCCAAATTGCATGTAAAAACAATTTTTAACATCCATTTTTAAAACTTTGAGTTCGAACTTCTCTCCCTTCCTCCCTCCCCACTCATCTGCACTGAGAAGGCAAGCAATTCAATATAGGTTATGCTTGTGTTGTTATACAAAACACTTTCATAACAGTCATATTGTAAAAGACTAACTATATTTCCCCCCATCCTATCCTGTCCCTCAATATATTCTATTCTCTTTTTTGACCCTATCTCTCCTCAAAAGTGTTTACTTCTAATTACCCTTTCCTCCATTAGCCCTCCCACCTATCAATCCCCCATCCCCTGCTTATTCCATTTCCCTGTACTTTTCTGTAGTGTAAGATATATTTTCATACCAAACTAAGTGTGCATATTATTCCCTCCTTAAGCCAAATGCAATGAGAGTAAACTTCACTCTTTCCCTCTCACCTCTCACCTCTTCCTCTCCATTGAAAACACTCTTTCTTGCCTCTTTTATGTGACATAATTTGTCCCATTCTATTTCTCCCTCTCTTCTCTCAATATATTCCTCTCTCACTCCTTAACTTTCTTTTTTTTGGATATCATCCCTTCCTATTCAAATCACCCTGTGCCCTCTATCTATCTATCTATCTATCTATCTATCTATCTATCTATCTATCTATCTATCTATCTATCTACATAGATGTGTGTTTGCGTGTGTGTATGTATATATACATATACATATATCTATACACACATATGTATGTGTGTACATGTGTGTGTGTGTGTGTGCGTATGTATGTATGTCCTCCAACTCCCCTAATACTGAGAAAAGTCTAAAGAATTGCAAATATCATTTTTCCATGTAGGACTGTAAACCCTTCAACTTTAGTAAGTCCCTCATGGTTTCTCTTCCCTGTGTACTTTTAAATGCCTCTCTTGATTCTTATGTTTGCAAGTAAAATTTTCTATTCAGCTCTGGTCATTTCAACTAGAATTCATAGAAGTCTTCTATTTCATTGGATGCCCATTTTTTTTATCCTGAAGTATTATACTCAATTTTGCTGAGTAGGTGATTCTTGGTTTTAATCCTAGCTCATTTGACCTCTGAAATATCATATTCCCAGTCCTCTAATTCCCTAATGTAGAAGCTGCTGGATCTTGTGTTATCCTAATTATATTTCCACAGTACTAGATTTGTTTCTTTCTGGCTCCTTGAAATATTTTCTCCTTGACCTGGGAGTTCTGGAATTTGGTTACAACTTTCCTAGAAGCTTTCCTTTTGGGATCTCTTTCAGGAGGTGATAAGTGGATTTTTTCAATATTTGTTTTACCCTCTGGTTCCAGAATATCAGGGCAGTTTTCCTCAATAATTTCTTGAAAGATGATGTCTAGCCTCTTTTTCTTTTTCTGATCATGTCTTTCAGGTTGTCCCATAATTTTTAAATTGTCTCTCCTGGATCTATTTTCCAGGTCAGTTGTTTTTCCAATGAGATGTTTCACATTGTCTGCTATTTTTTTTCATTCCTTTGATTTTGTGTTATAATTTCTTGATTTTTCATAAAGTCGTGTGCTCCATTCTTATCTTTAAGGAATTAATCTCTTCAGTGAGCTTTTGGACTTCCTTTTCCATCTGGTCAATTCTCCTTTTTAGAGTATTCCTCTTTTCATTGACTTTTTGGATCTCTTTTGCCATTTCACTTAGCCAATTTCTTAAAGTGTTATTTTCTGCAGCCTTTTTTTGGTCTCCTTTAGCAAGCAGCTGACTCATTTTTCATGATTTTCTTGCATTACACTCATTTCTCTTCCCAATTTTTGCTCTACTTCTCTTACTTGATTTTCAAAATCCTTTTTGAGCTCCTCCATGGCCTGAGATCAATTAATATTTTTCTTAGAGACTTTAGATGGAAGAGCTTTGATTTTCTTGTCTTCAGTTTGTATGCTTTGGTCTTCCTTGTCACCAGAGTAAGATTCTATAGTCTGATTCTTTTTCTGGTTTTTGTTAATTTTCCCCGATGTTTCCTTCACTTTTGAGCTCTTTGTCAAGGTAGTTTTCTGCTTCCAGTGGGGGTGGAGGTGTACTGTCAGCTGCTAAATCTCCCCACAATCCATAGGCCTAGAGCTTCAGAAATAGTTGCTGCTGCTGCCTCTGCTCCTTCTGCTATTGCTGAGGGCTTCACCTCTGTAGACTCTTCCACCCACTCTGTTGCCCTGAGTCTGGGAACTGATTACTCTCCTCTCACACAGGTCCCACAAGTTTTTTTTTCACTGACCTTACCATTTGTCCTCAGTGTTTCTGGTTTGGAAAATCTGGATATTGCCCCAGGTGCCTGAGATTCAGTCCCCCCAAGGCCTGCTTACATCTCATCTGTGCCAGCGCAGCTGGCACTAGACTGTACTCTACTCCCAGAACAGCAATAGTTGCTTTCTGTTGACTTTCCAGGCTGTCTTGGGCTGAATATTTGCCTAACTTCATCATTTTATGGGTTCTGCAGCTCCAGAATTTGTATTTAGCTGAGATTGGTGGGAGAGCACTAGCCTACTTATTACTTCTTGAAGTAGGGCTTATTCTTGACAACATAAAAAAGCAACATTTAGACCAATGAGAATCATGCCCACATGTAAACAAAGACCAGAAGACCCAACACTGTTGGTGTTTTTCATATGAGTGTTAGATTTTGTTGAGACTTTTTAGCATCTATGATATAATCATAAGGTTTTTTAAATTTTATTTTATTTTACCATAACTTATTATGCTTATTACCTTCCTTATATTGAACGAATTCTGTACTCTTGTTATAAATCTAATCTGATCTTCTGACTTTATTGAAGGAAGGCATATCTGCACAACATATGGCCTGCAAGCCACTTTCAGCAAACTGAAAGTTTTGGACTGTCCATGAAAAATGCAGGATTACCTCTGCTCTCTCTTCTTTTTGTCATGTTACCAGCAGCAACGAACCATTGTCAGTCTGTCTCTAGTCAAACCTATCTACAATCTAAAAAAGTTTAACCTATATTGATTTTTGCCATTTCCTACTGCCAGATTGTGCAGGTCTGATATAAGGAACTCCTGACAAGGAAACACCCTCTCCCAAAGCATATTGACATATTCTTTATGACTTGGAGACTTAAAAACTAGAGTAGGAAATAAATTTGGGGCAGCTAGGTGGTAGCTAGAGTTCATGGCTTGGAATCAGGAAGATTCATCTTTCTGTGTGCAAAACTGACCTCAGCTAAGATCTGCCACCCTGGACAAGTCACTTTGCTCAGTTTACCTCAGTTTCCCCATCTGTAAAATTAACTAAAGAATGAAATGGCAAATCACTTCAGTATCTTTGCCATGAAAAGTCCAAATGGGGTCATGAAGAGTCAAACACAACTGAACAGTGATTGAGGAACCACAAAATCAATCCAAATAAATTGAGTGAAAAATGAATTTTTTTCATGTAACAATAAGCATCCCAACATACAATGGGGGGCCTGCTATCACAGGTTCTTAGACCTGCATTCATAAAAGGAAAGACAACTTTTGAGGTGTTTATAATAACTTTAATCAAGAATATATATCATTCCTTTTACCAAGTACATACATCATTCACCTAGTTCAGGGGAGTCAACATCCTGAATCTCAAAGCAAATACAAAGAAAGTAAAAGTCAACAGACATGGTTCCTCAGTCTGACCATAATTTGACAGACAGGGACAACTGTCTGACCATACCAGAGAGGAAAACAGGACATCTGAGTTCTCAAAGCCAGGGGGCTCCTTAGTGACTTCCCAGAGTCCTCATGTGGCACTCAAACCTTCTTACCAAAACTAAGCCCCAAAGTAAAACCTCAACTCAAGGATTTTATACCTTGTTTTAGAGTCAGAGGGCATCACAACCCTTTGACTCAGTCCCTCAAAAGAACACTTGGTACCCTTCTACAAAAGCCCATCAATGATTGGAAAAGATCTTTAATCACGTTAAAATTATTAACAATACAAATACATACACTGTTCCTAGTTAAAGAAACTCTTGTTTCTGTACTTTACTTCTTGTGAAGACTCTTGACTGATAAAAGCCAGATTCAATCAGAGGCATTTGATTATACTAAAACAAAAATAGCAAAAGATTCTATTTTAATTGCCATCACATTCTACCATAAAGCAGCCTCCTCATCTTGGAACTTCATTCCATTTCTATGCCTCTCTCACCCCCCAACCCCCACAGAAGCACAATTTTTAAGGAAAGTAAACAGGGCACTAATAATTTTCTTTACTCTCTGGACACCATTCACAACTCTCTAGACTTTCTCCATCATGCCTTCAAGGTAAATCTTCTCAGCTTTCTTTGAAACATCTCTTTTATCATTTCTTACAGAAAAGTAGCTCTCCATTGCATTCATATACAATAGTTTGCTTAGGTACTCCCCTTTTAATGAACTCTCAGTTTCCAGTTCTTTACCTCTACTAAAAAAGAGTTGCTATTAATATTTTTTCATATATGAAACCTTTTCCCTTTTTTAAAAAATATCCTTGGAGTATATGACTGATAGTAGTGCCATTGGATCAGAGTGTATTCACAGTTCATTAACCTTTTGGGCATACTTCCAAATTGTGTTCCAGAGAGGCTATACAATTCAACCAATTACAGTTGTCCTTTCTGTTTTTTATCATCTTTACCAACCTAGTGGGTATGATGTAGAGTCATTACTGCTCTAATTTGCATGTGTCTAGTAGTGATTTGGAGCATTTTTATAGGTTTATTTATAGTTTAGGTTTCTTTCTTTGAGAACTACTTGTTCATATTCTTTGACAAGCTATCATCTAGGGAATGGCTTATGCTTGTAAATTTAAAGCAGTTCCTTACATATTTTGAAGACAAGACCCTTACAGAATTTTTTGCAAATTCCCAATTAATTGTTTCCCATCCAATCTTAGCTTCATTGGTTTTGTTTGTGCAAAAACTTATTTTAATTTTATGTAATTGAAATTGTCTATTTTATGTTTTGTAATCTTTCCTATATTTTTTTAGTTCTAAACTCTTTTCCTATTTATAGTCACACATTCAGTAAGTGTCGGAGGCCAGATTTGAACTCAGGTGTTTCAGACTTCTGACCTGTTATTCTATTCACTTCACCAACAAGGGATCAGAGAAGAAAGATGGACAAGGGAGAGTGCTAGATTTGGAGTCAAGGTGGACTTCCTCACACACTTACTGTGTAACACTGGATAATTTATTGCATTATGTTGAGCCTCAGTTTTCTAATCAGTAAAACAAGGGTGTTGGATTCAATGGCCATTAAGTTCCTTCCATCTTAAATAATTTTCTGATAAGTAATTGGAGTAGATAACTCATCATAACAGGTCCAAATTCTCATTTACATGCCCCTATGTGATACAGAATGTGCACTATTCTGACTTTTGTAAGTAAAACTTATTTCACACAAGTTGTACGCCACCCAATGACTTACAGCATGCATGGGAGAAAAAACCCAACCATTTACATCTACTTAGCCTGCATTTTAATCTTCAAATTGTCCTGTAATCAGTCTCAGACTGTCACCATGGTAAAGCAGGCAATGTTCACTCAGCCATTGCAATCAGTCCCTAAGAGCCAGTCATGTAGTATTCCAGCATTTAGCAATATTTTTAAAAATTACATGTCAAGGTGGGGTAAGGGCCTGTTGAGGGAGGGATGAAATAACTGCCTGCACAGACCTGGCAAAATATTAGAATTCACCCTTTCACTGCCTCCTTGACCATTTTTACAATTTGACCCAGAAACCATGCCATGATGCTTCCCTCTGGAAACGAGTCAGCAGAGAGAATGTGGCTGACACACAGCAACCTGGTTCTGAAAAACTCTAGCCATCGAAGTGGCCACCGTATGTAGATCATATTGGAAAGACAGGAGAAAGCAGAACAAAGGTTCAGTCCCCATGGCAATTATCTTTCACATGTGAAGCCATATATAACCCAATTTTCACTGGCAGTAGAGTGAAGTGATGCTATAGATAATCTCCCAATAATTTCTGTCCAATTTTGAGTACCATTTGATTGGGAGTAGGAAAGAGGAAGATTATTCTCTTTTTATGCTTTGTCCAAGCTGAAAGTAAAAATTCTTTTGCCATCCCTAAGTGCTCATTTTCTTATAAATAAAAGCATGAAAAGGTGCCCCAAAGTGTCAGAGAACATTGATTATTTTCCTTGGATTAGAAGATTTTTGTTGTTCAGTAGTTTTCAGTCATGTCTGACTATCTGTGACCTTATTTGGAGTTTTCTTGGCAGAGATACTGGAGTCGTTTGCCATTTCCTTTTACAACCCTCATTTTACAGAGGAGGAATGAATGCAAACAGGGTTAAGTGACTTGTCCAGGGTCACACAGTGGCAATTTTTCTGAAGCCACATTTGAACTTAGAAAGATGAATCTTACTGACTCAGGCCCAGAACTTTATTTACTGCACCACTGTAATGGTAAGGGAATTTGAAGATCTTCCCTGACCTTTAATAGGCTCATGTGACCTGCTTTGAGCTCTGGCCCAGCCCACAGCTTGAGTGGGAGGAGCTTCCCGAAGGTGTGGAGCAGGAAGGGCAGAGCTAAGAGAGAACAAGGCAAAATTAAGGCATAGCAGAAAGCATGAATGAGAGAGGGAGTGGTTTTGCCTAAGGGAACTTCTTTGTGGGGATATCTGATGGAGGGAAAGCTTGGGGATGGTCATGCTCCCTGTATTGATAAATGTCTTGGTTTCATCTTTGAGGAAGAGAATTTATATTTTGTGAATTTACCCTGGAAGTATGCATGCATATCCATAGCAGCTGCTGTGGGTATCACATTAATGTTACAACCATTTAGCTGCCCTTATTAAAAAGTTGTTTTATATAAATCACGAGAGGAGAAGGCATATCCAGTTAATTGAGTATAATAATATTTACTTTGATGGATTACTTATTCTATAAACTTTAAGAGACCTCAAAGACCATCTAGGACAAATTCTTCCTTTTATAGTAGAGAAAGTGGAGGTCCTGGAAAGCCAAGAGACTTAATCCAAAGCTTTTGTTATCTCTTGTTATCATGATATCTTCATGACCCCAATTTTGAGTTTTCTTGGCAAAGATACTGCAGTGGTTTACCATTTCCTTTTCCAGCCCATTTTACATAGGAGGAAACTGAGGCAAACATGGTTAAGTGACTTGCCCAGGATCATAGAGCTAGTAAGTTTCTGAGGCCAGATTTCATTTCATGATGATGTATCTCCCTGATTCTAAACCCAGTGCTCTATGCACTGTGCCTCCTCACTACCAAGGTTAAACAGGTAATAAACAACAGAATCAGAATTTGAACCCAGGTCTTCTGATTCCAAGGCTCATTTCTAAACCAGGCTGCCTTATGTAGGTATGTCCTATCTTGGTACAGATTATAACCCTTCCATGGATGTTAAGTAGGTAGCAGAGTTTAGATTTGAACCTGGGTCATTCACTCTAATTCCACTGCTTTTTTTCCTGTATCATCTTACTTTCTCATCTATCTATAGTGTCATTGTTGTGGCTCCTGATGCAAATGATCATATCCCATCCATTCCTCCCCATCCTATGTAATTCTTGTCCATGTCTTTCCTTAAATCCTTTATAAAAACTCTTTCCATTGAATTGGAGACCTTCCCCTTTCTGCTTTTAACACTTCATGCATACGCTCTGTTATTCCTTCACCCTTACTACATGACTGGCCCAGCTCCATTTCTGATCATATATGCCCTTATTCCTCATAAGTCTTAGTACCGTAACCAATACTCATAGCCATCAAATGTTTTTACATTGGCCTTTAAATCACCTGTGATTTTGATTCAATAATGATTACACTGTGATCAAAACAAATGGCCCCAGATAACTTTAGTTCAGGGCAAGCAATTAGGGAACCAATGAAAATATACCAGTTCAATTCAGCAATCATTCATTAACAGAAGAACTTGAATTTAAGAATAATTAGGAAAACCAAACTAACATCAATCAATGGAGTGGTATCCTTTTTTATCCATAACCCAAAGAAAAAAGAGATAATCGAATGAAATTTTTATTTCAACATAATATTTAAAAGGGACAGCTAGGTGGTATAGCACATAGAGTGCCTAGAATCAAGAGGACCCGAGGTCCATTCTGGCTTCAGACAGTTACTAACTATGTGGCCCTGGACAACTCACTTCACCCTTCCAAACTCAGACTTGCCTAAGTAAGCATATGTATTTACTGCCATGTGCATGTAGCCACTGTAACTACTGTTAGGAAAAGGAAGACGAGAATAACTCCCTTATCCTCAGAAAGTCTAAGGGAGAGCTGAAAGAGTCCTAAGTAACTTGTTAAAAAGAAAGATAGAAGGAAATAGGTGAAGACCTTGTCTTCTTAGTCTATTGAGTGGGCAGCAATGCTTGGCTAAATCAATAATCTTTCTTGTCACAGTACCACCGCTACCCCTCTAAATCACAGGGGTTATTGGGTCAACTAGCAATCAATGATACTGTATATCCTTTAGAAATAGGCTGGAACCAATGTGGTGCAACCGAAGGGGGCAAAATGAAGGACTATCTCCTATACTTCATGGAATGCATTTAGAGATGAACCACACACACAAACCTGGAGGAAAAGTGGGCACTACCAATTGGGAAATAACTGAATAATTTTTGGTGTACAGATATAATGCAATATTATTGTAAGAAATGATAAATATGAAGAAGTCAGAGACACTTAAGGTTTTTTATTAGTGATGTAAAGCAGGCAGAACTGACAAAACAATTTATCCAGTGACCACAATTTAATAAAAGAAGCAACATAAAAAGCTGTGAAACTCAAATCTATGCAGTGATCAACTCGGATTACAGATGTTGAAGCAAGCTCCTCCTTCTTGATAGAAAGATGACAGAATGAGGCACACATTTTCATACCTGGTCCATGTTTTGGTATGCTATTGGAGAAGGGAAATATTTAGCATATAACAGTGATATTTTTCTTAGGAGGGTATAAATAAAACTTTTTTTAAGGATATCATAGTCTTAAAGAAAAATAAACAGAAAATTATTTTTAAAAATCTTTAAGTTAGAAAAGATATTAGAGGTCATCTGCTCCAACCTCTTACCCAACAGAGGATTGTTCCCCACAATGTCCCTAACAACCTCTCTTTGAATAATTCCAGTAACCGGAAGCTCACTAATTCTAGCCTACCTGTATCATTGGGGTTGATTTGCCCAGGGTCACACAGCTAGTAAGTGTCTGAGATTGGATTTTAACTCAGGTCCTCCTGACTCCAGAGCCAATGAATCCACTGTGCTACCTAGCTGCCCTGCCCATACCATTTTTAGATGTCTTCAGTTGTTATAAAGTTCTTTACTTGGAGGTGGGATCTCATATAATCCTATCCTTTCCCCTTCCCCACAATCATTTATACCTTAGTCTTAATTTCTTTTCTGAGTTACTCAGTATAAATCTAATCAAATCTCATAGACTTTTTATTAAGTGCCTACTATATTCAAGAACTGTACTTAGGATGAGTCAAAATGCAAACTCCCTACCCTCAAGGAGCTTACATTCTACTAGAAAAGATATGATGTAAACAAATAAGTATGTACATTATATTTTGAGGAGACAGTGGAGAGAGCACTCACAGTTGGTGAGATCAGAAAGGCTTTGAGTAGGAGGTGATCCATGCCTGACTCGTCTTCTACTGGACAGACCTTCAAATATTGGAAAGCAACCACCATATTCTCCTAAAATTATCTCTTCTCCAAGCCAAATATTCCTAGTTATTTTAACCATTTCCAATATAGTGTGATTTTCAGACATGTATCTTGGTGGTCCTTTGGAGACATTTCGTTTTATAACTGCCCCTCTTAAAATCTGGTCTCCATAAGGTACTCTTTTCAGTTTGTAATTATCTTTTAAAACTAAGAAGACAAATACATGTTTATAGGCTATCAGTGTACACTTACCTTGTTCTCTTGGAGAATGGTATTAGCATACCTAGTACTCAGGGGGCTGGAGACTATCTTTTGTATTAAGCAGAATGCCAAATTCTTGTTCCTTGGAAGTTATTCATGGTATTCATTCCCACTAATCAATGACTGCACTAAATTCATAATTGAGAAGTGTGTTTTGGTCTTTGCCTTAAGCCCATTCTTCAGCAGTGATTACAGTCAAAGTGGTGGGGGATTTTCCTTTCCTTTCCTTTCTAAGGATCAAGCTCTTTAACTGCCTGAATCATGTTGAAGTGTAGGTGGATTTAACAAGGTGGTCAGGAAACCTATGCAAGTTATTTTATTATATATGATTATATAACTGGGGTAAGAGAAACTTGTTCCTGTTTGTGTATTATACTGATCATTAAATTTAAGATTTATAAGAAATGAAATGGATAAAAGATATGAAGGATGATTATCCATATGTCTGATTTTCAGCTACTCATGTTGGCTCTTTTCTACTTACCTTCCAAAGAAACTCCAGATGCTAGAATTTTTCTCTCTAAAAAATGGGGAAAAAAACTGTTTGATTAACCCAAGGACCCCAGATTCTAGGATAAGAAATCCCTGTTTGACAAAAACTGCTGGGAAAACTGGATAATAGTGTGGCAGAAACTGGGCATAGACTAAGGTCTGACACTATATACAAGAATAAAGACCAAATGGGTACATGATTCAGGTACAAAGACTGATACTTTAAACAAATTAGGGGAGAAAAGGATAGCGTATTTGTCAGATTTATGGAGAAAGGAGAAATATATGACTAAAGAAGAGACAGAGAACATTATAAAGTGCAAAGTAGATAATTTTGAATAGATTAAATTGAAAAATTCTTGCACAAACAAAGTCATTGCAAGCAAGATTAGAAGAAAGTAGAAAACTAGGAAAGAATTTTTACAACTAATTTCTCTGATAAAGGCCTCATTTCTAAAATATGTAGAGAACTAAAATATATAAAGAAACTTGCAAGTATACAAATCATTCCCCATGGTCAAAGGATACGAAGAGTTTTCAGAGGAAGAAATTGAAGATATCTCTGGTTGGATGTTGTCCTTAATTTTCAGAGAGGACCAAAATGACATCACCATGATAAAGTGAAGTTTCAGTGTGTCCAACTGTGACTGATCAAACTAATACGAGCTCAGAATGCTCTACCACAGGTTGGGCACAGATAGTCTTTATGAATTTTGGGGGTGGATACTCCAAATTTGCACATCCTATATTTACTTTGTTCTGTCTCAATTCTGCTTTGCTCATAGAGCACAGCACCCTTTCTAACGTGGGCACATCATGCTGAGGAGTCCTTTGCCAGTGTCTCCCATATTGCACAGTCAAATTCAAAGTTCTTCAGAGAGACCTTGAGAGTGTCCTTGTACCACTTCTTCTGCCCTTCGTGTGATCACCTGCCCCATGTGAGTTCTCCATAAAAGTATTTTTGGCAAGCACATATTTTGCATTCTAACAAAGTGGCCAGTCCATTGGAATTGTGCTCTTTGAAGCGTAGTTTGAATGCTTGGCGATTCAGCTTGAGCAAGGACTTCAGTATCTGGTAACTTATCCTGCCAGGTGATCCTCAGAATCTTCCTAAAACAGTTCAAATGGAAATGATTCAGTTTCCTGGCATGGCGCTGGTAGACTGTCTATATTTCACAGGCATACAATAATGAGGTCAGCACAGTGGCTCTGCAGACCTTCAGTCTGGTAGTCAGTCTAATAACTCTTCTCTCCAAAACTTTTTTCAGATGTTCCTAGACACTGAGCTAGCTCTAGCAATGTGACCATCAACCTCATTGTCAATGTGTGCATCCCTGGAAAGTACACTACCAAGGTAAATGAATTTATCCACAGCATTCAAAACCCCAATTGTTATAACTGGTGACTCCATGTGTGAATGGTATGGTGGTGGCTGATGGAGCACCTATGTTTTCTTGGTGTTAGTTATTAGGCCAAAATTAGCACAGGCAGCAGAAGATTGTTCCATATTTTTTTGCATCTCAGCTTCAGAGACTACACTGAGTGCACAATCATCTGCAAACAGAAAATTGTGCACCAATACTCCCTCTACTTTGATCTTAGCTTGTAGCCTTTTGAAATTGAAGAACTTACCATCAATATGTTAATTGACCTTGTTGCCATGTTCATCCTCATTGAAAACATTTGACAGCATGGTTGAAAACATGCTAAGAAGCGTGGGAGCAAGTTCATAGCCTCACTTCACTGCATTGGTGACTGGAAAGGCACGAGAGCATTGTCCAACTATCCAAAACATAGGCAAATGTGTCATCATGAAATTGACATACAATATTGGTGAACTTCTCCAGGCAGCCAAATTTTGACGTAATTTTCCATAAGCCCTCAAGACTAACAGTGTCAAAGGCCTTGGTCATGTCTACAAATGTGTACAGACTCCAGTTCTGTTCCTGGCATTTCTTCTGGAGTTGCAATGCAGCAAACACCATAATGACTGTTCCCTGGCTCTTTTTGAAGCCATATTGGCTCTCAGGTATATGACCACCTTCCAGGTGAAGGATCAGCCTACTAAGGAGGACTCTAGCAAGAACTTTGCCAGCAATATCTATGGTCATATGAAAAAGGCTTTATATTACTATGGATTAAAGAGATGCAAATCAAAACAACTCTGACGTACCACATCAAACCTATCAGATTGGTTAACATGACAAAACACGAAAATGACAAATATTGGAGAAGACTTTGGAGAGTTGGAAAACTAATTCATTGTTGGTAGAGCTGTGAGCTGATCCGACCATTCTGGAGAGCACTTTGGAACTATGCCCAAAGGACTACAAAAATATGCTAACTGCTTTACAATATCATTTCATTATGTCTTCACCACAATGGTGAAAGGTAAGTACCATTATTATCCCAATTTTATACATAAAAAAACCAAAGCAGACAGAAGTTAAATGATTTGCCCAGAGTTACAAACTAATAAGTGCTGAGATCAGATGTGAATTCAGGTCTTCCTAATTCCAGGTCCAGTTTATTCCTTATCCAAGTCTATTCACTGAGTCACCTAGCTACCAAATCTCCTCTCTTGTAAAATTTTGTTGCTGTTTGGTTGTTTCAATCATGTCCAACTCTTCATGATCCCATTTGGGACTTTCTTTGCAAAGATACTGGAATAATTTGACATTTCCTTCTCCAGTTAATTTTTACAGATGAGGAACTAAGGCAAATAAGGTTAAGTGTTTTGCCCAGGCTCACATAGATTCTAAATGCCTGAGGCCAGATTTGAACTCAAAAAATCTGTTACTCGATCCTCTGCACCACCTAGCTGCTCTGTCTTGTGAACTATTGGCATTTAAAGGAGTTTCATTAAGATACTTCTATCTAACAGGAATTGAAATAAAGTTAGAGAATTCAAAGATAAAGATGGTGCAGTACCTGCCATTTGCTCTGGAATTACCACCTCACCTCACTTTGACTCAAAAACACAAAGCAATCTCATCCTTTTCACCCTCTTCCCTCACCCTTCAGTCTCCTGGACACCCTTAGATGGTGCACAATGACCTTTGGGTCCCCAGATACTCAAGCAAGATTTATTTACATTTCTCATTCCATACTCAAAACTTAGCCCTTTTATTCTTGGATCATTTCCACACCCATATAGAATCTTAAGATCTAATGTTGAAAAGGGATAGGTCCAATCCTCTTATATAACAGATGAGAAAACTGAGGATTATGTGACTTACATAGTATATAGTACTGCTGAGGATTTAACTGAGGTCCTCTACCTCCAAATCCAGCTCTCTTTCCCATCATGTTGTGAGATGGTGGTCATTTAATTCCTATCATTTAAGAATGTCTCATTTCTGGAAATCTTTCTTTTGTAGCCCTTCACAATTTAGCCCCAAACTATCTTTCCAGACTCATTGGACATTGCTTCCCCTCCCTCATTCTGCATTCTAACCAAAATGGTCTATTCCTTTATCTACATATATTACTCTCCATCACTCATTTCCATGTCTTTGCACTGACTTCTCCACAATGCCTAGAACGCAGTCTTTCTTACCCATAAAATCTTGCTCTTCCTTCATGACACAGCTAAAGTTTCTACATGAAGTTTTTCCAGATCCCCTGGTGCTAATGCCCTCCTTTACCAACTACTTGTATTCATTGTCTATATAGTTATTCTATTTATATTTACAGAGGCAGGGATGTGCATGAGCCAACTCAAACCAATCAAGCCAATTGTGAAATTTTCAGTGTGAGCAACTTATATCTAGGAAACTAGAGCTTGATTTCTCGCTTTTTTGATTGTCTAGACTTAAGAAAGTGAGGAAAAAAATATTAATAATGCAGTTTTTCCAGGGAAACAATTTTTAATCACTAATCAACATACCGCTGTATTCTAATGCTTAGAACAAGACTCAGACTTTGGGACACTTTGTGTGCATGTGTGTGTGTGTGGTGTATGTGTGTGTATGTATGTATATATGTAGGTGTGCATGTGCATTTGCTTATTAGGATGCAAGTTCCTTGATAGTAGGGGCTATTTCATTTTTTTCTGTATTTGTATCCTCAGTACCTAGAGCAGAGCCTGTCACAGAGTGGACATTTTAATGCTCATTGACTGATTTACTGACTGATTGAATTAAGCTTTGTAGGTTTTAATTTCTAGTTTCTTTCTTTGAAATAAATTTTCTGTGAAAAATGACTTGGCCTTTTGTCATATTCCATTTTTTTAGACCTTCCTTTTCTGCAGACCTATTTTAACACAGCAGAAAGAATCCTTATTGATAGCAAATGAAGGATTAAGCAGTAGGGGAGGGATTCACATTGAGTTTTTTCGCTTAGTCTTAGAAGGTAGAACCAAGAAAGACGAAGATGTTCCAACAAGGGAAATTTAGTCTTAATGTCAGGGAGAACCTTCAAATAATTAGACCCATCCCCAAATAGAATGTACTGGTTTTAGGTATAGTGGGTTCTCCTTTGCTTGAGGTCTTCAAGTAAAGATGGAAAGGCCACTGGTGAGCCTCACTGTAGTAGAAATTCTTGTTCAAATGAAAATTGGACTAAACAGTCTCTGAGCAGCCTTGTATGTCTGAACTTGTGTGATACATCTCACCATCACATCTAGACTGATATCTCTAAAATACTAAGTTCCCCTAGAAGTTGGGCAAGAAAGACACATATCTGTCCCTCAGGGGTAGCACAAATACACTCGTTGTTCATCCTTCATTTTCAAAGAGAACCAATGACATTATGGGGTGATATCTTGACTTAAGTGTGAATTGGATTTAAGTGAGTCAGAGTTGCAGAAAACCTCAGCCTTACTTTCTCTTCCAGATACTTTGATGTCCAGTGGCAGGACAAAAGTCAAGATGACTGGCAATGGCCAGGGATGCAGTGGATGACCTTGCTGTCTTTGATATCTGACCAAGTCTTCACATTCTTAGAGTAGACATTGTCCATACTTCCCAAAAGTTTTGAGGCCTGCCTGTCAATTGCCTTCAGGCTGGTTAAACCCATCTAATGAGATAGTTTTTATCAGGATGTGGCTTCTGTACAAGCTAGAGTTTCTTGGAGCCAAGGCTGGAAGTTGAATGAAAGGTGGACAACAAAGGTAGATAAGCAGCCCTGAAAAAGACTCAGTAGATCCTCTCATCCAAGGTGCTAGTCTTCCCTAAACACTCCATAGAAAGACACTAGAAAGAGATCAAAGCTGGCTTAAAAGAGAAGAAAAACAATGAATTCAATAACTAGTTTTGGGCAGCTGGGCATTTGCCCCAGGAATGAAATTTAGAAGGGACTCATAAGCCTGGCAGTTTCTCAGTTCCCTGGGTTGAACTTATCCTATATTGCACAGTGGGCTTTCCAAGAAACAGACTCACTAGCCCATATATATCTCCCTACTGCCACCCCTAAGCTAAGGTCATCTTTTGTGCTGCTTGCCTTTAAAAGAGGTTTGTAGTACATGCCCCAGGGACAAAAAATATTTTAAAAATCTCTTTTTTCCCTCTGATGAGAAAAACAATACAGAACATAAGTTCCAAGAGGTTCTCCCAATGACAAACTTCCATTCCATTATTTTGCTACCAGTTGTCCTAAGAATCCCTATTCAGCTTACTTATATCAACTTGATGCAGGTAAACTTGGCAAAAAAGGCTTATAAGAGGTCTCTCAGTACCTACACAGACATATTGATGACCCCAAAAGACTTCCACACTTCAATCTCTGAAAATTAGAGGGAAGATCAATCTCTTTGATTGTAGATAAATAACTGAAAACCAAATTTTCTAATGCAAAATAAAGAGGAATAAATCTCCACCTGAATACTCCCTTGATACCAAAAAGACTGGTTGCCAATCATCATTAACAGTCATCACAATAGTGATACCTTTCCAAGGAGTTAGTGTGGAATGAGAGAGAGCAGCAGAAAAGAGAAGTTGATATTTCCTTCTTTTCCAGAAAAACTGTATTAGGAAGAACTGAAGAGCTCTGGGACTTGGCATGGTTCAGATGTTGAAGGGAATTACTTACCCAAAAGATAACTGTTGAGATTTGGTTTTGGTTTTGTTTGTAATAACTCAACTCACTAACAGAAAAACTCAAGAAATTAAGCTAGCTGCTTGGGAGAAATCATTAAGAGAAATGTTAATAATCTGCTATACCAACAGATTTTTTTTCCAGGAAAATGAAAAAAACCTCTGTTCTCAATGATTGCTCTCCCAGAGAAGTGCCCTCCATTGTTCATATAACAGTTTCATGTTAAGTTTGGAATTGTCTTCTATATTCCACAACTAGCTCTCTGATTGAGTGGGGTCCATTAACTTCTCTCCTTGCTGGGGACCCTGCCAGATGCTTCAGAGCAGGAGCTTCAGAAGTCAGATTTTTCAGATTTTGACCGAATTAAAATGGAGTAGAGACTTTACTATCAGAAAAAAGTCCACAACAACAAGTAGATGTCTGAATATTTGAAATTTAAATTTTAAAATAAGAGGATTCTCATCCCCATAGGCCTAAAGAGTAGCAATGGAAATGTTTGGTAGAAGGAACTAGCTAAGGCTTTATACTCTTCAAATGGCTTTGAAATAACTGCAGGTTAATATAACTGTCAGCAGTCAAGGGAAGAAGAAAGAATTCAATATGTAAAGAATAAAAACTGGAGACTAGAATCCTAAATCAGGAATATAGAAGTGATCTTTATGTTCAGAATCTTTTCATTGATTGTAGTGTTATCACCACCTCAAGGCTCACTTCACAAGTCTCCACTGTTAGGCTAAGTCCTAGAAGGTCAAATGAGACATACTCTCAGGAGTATAGAAATAATCTTATATGCGGCTGTCCTCTCATCACTATAGTTCAAAAGCACCACTGGTGTGTTTTCCCCTAACAACAATCCAGTATACTTTGCTAATTCTTTACTAGAGGTATTTATTCAAATGGTATAGCAAAAAAGTAATTACAAAGCATGTCCTCAAAACTGGAGTATATACTCACACAAATACATACAGAGACTTTGGGTGGGAAGAGTGAACATAAAGGTAAAGTGTGGTAGCAGTGAAGGAGGTATTGACCTGCAAGTCTGGTTAAAAGAGAAAAACAGGCTAAATTCATATTGTTTATGTCCTCAAAGCTAGCAGACAGAAGGAAATGGAGCCAGAAGGAAACTTCTGACTGTCTGATACAACAATGACCAGGTTTAATCTGTTTGAGGACAATCCAAGGATGTCTGTGTCCCTCAGATTTATGGTCTTTATATGTTTTTAACTATACAATGAGAAATAAATTTGCTTAAATGAATAAATTGAAAACACAATAACATAAGAGTTGACAAAGTTTCAATTGAAATTATAACCCAGAACACCTGTGTTTTCTTTACCATTAACATACCATAATATAGTACATGTCCACAAAATATTAAGACGTAAAAAAGCCCCATTATTCAAGATAGTGGTTTAGGTTAAGGGTGTCATAAAGAATGCTCAGTCAGCCTCATCTGGCCTTATTGACATAGGGAGAGGTATTCTAGACCCATGAACCATCCTGGTGGCTGCAGTTTCTACATTAAAGGATCAAATGGCTTGGAATATAATATTCCAGAAGTGAAAGGAACTAGGATTAAATCGAAAAATCACCTACCCAGCAAAACTGAGTGTAAGGCTTCACTAGACAAAATGGTCATTCAATGAAATAGAGGGCTTTAAAGCATTCTTAATGAAAAGACCAGAACTGAACACAAAACTTGACTTTCAGACACAAGAATCAAGAGAAGAATGAAAAGATAAACAGGAAAGAGAAATCATAAGGAACTTACTAAACTGAATTTACTAAACTTACTAAACTGAGCTGTTTCTATTCTTACATGGAAAGATATTTGTAACTTTTCTCATTATTTGAGTAGTTGGAGGGATTATACACACACATGCATGCATGCATACATATAGACAGAGGGCACAGGGTGAATTGAATAGGAAGGAATGATATCAAAAAACATAAAATTAAGGGGTGAGAGAGGAGTATAGTAGGAGAAAGGGACTTATGGAATAAGGCAAATTATCTCTCATAGAGAAAAAGCTTTTTCAATGGAGAGGAAGAGGGAGGAGGTGAGAGGGAAAAAGTGATGCTTAATCTCATCACATCTGGCCTAAGGAGAGAATAATATGCACACTCAATTTGGCATGAAAATCTATCTTCCACTCCAGGAAAGTAGGGAAGAAGGGGACTAATGAGGTGGGGGGATGATAGAAGGGAGGGCAAATGGGAGGAGGGAGAAACTAGAAGTAGAGACTTTACGGGAGAGACAAGGTCTAAAGAGAGGATAGAACAAACAGGGAGCAGGATAGTATGGAGGGAAATATAGTTAGTCTTTCACAACATGACTATTATGGAAGTCTTTTGCAAGACTTCACATATATAGCCTATATTGAATTGTTTGTCTTCTCAGTGGGGATGAGTGCAAAGGGAGAAAAGGAAAGAAGTTGGAACCCAAAATTTTAGGAACTAATGAGAATTGTTTTTGTCTGTAACTGGGAAATAAGAAATACAGTTAATGTTGTACAAAAATCTATCTTGCCCTACAAGAAAAGACAGAAGATGGGAATAAGGGAAGGGAGGGGCATGATATAAGGGAGGATAGTTTGGGAGAAGGGATAATCAAAATGCAAGGCATTTTGGGGTAGGGGTAGGGGAGAGATGGGGAGAAATTTTGGAATTCAAAATTTTGTGGAAATGAATGTTAAAAGCTAAAAATAAATAAATGAATTGGGGAAAAAGAGCCTAGACATCTTCTTTCAAAAAATTATCAAAGAAAACTGCCCTGACATTCTAGAACCAGAGCACAAATTAGAAAGGAAAGGAGTTCACTGATCACTTCCTGGAGGAGATCTGAAAAGGAAAACTCCTAGGAATACAACAAGAAAGAAGTTAAGGAGGTGAATAAAACTCTGGAGGTAGATATGATAGATCTCTGGAGAAAATTGAATGGGGGTAGAACGGAATATATCTTTTTCTCAGTGGTTTATGGCACATGTACAAAAATTGACCATGTACTAGGGCATAAAAACCTCACAATCCAGCGCAGAAAGGCAGAGATAGTCAATGTATCCTTTTCAGGTCATAATGCAATAGAAATCTCATGTAATAAAAGACCATGGAAAGATAGACCAAAAATTAATTGGAAACTAAATAATATAATCCTAAAGAATAAGTGGGTTAAGCAACAGATCATAAAAACAATTAACAACTTCATTCAAGAGAATGACAATAATGAAAAAACCTACCAAATCTTATGGGATACTGAAAAAGCAATTCTTAGGGAAGCTTTATATCTTTGAATGCCTACATGAATAAAATAGAGAAAGAGATCAATGAACTAGGCATGCAGCTGAAAAAGCTCAAAAATTAATAAATTTAAAATCCCCAAGTAAATATCAAAATAGAAATATTGAAAAACAAAAGAGAGAATGGTAAAATTGAAATTAATAAAGCTATTGAACTAATAAATGAAACTTGGAGTTGGTTTTGTGAAAAGCCCAATAAAATTTATAAAGCTTTGGTCAATTTGATTAAAAAAAGAAAGAAGAAAACCAAATTACAAATATCAAAAATGAAAGGAGTGAACTCACCTCCCATGAGAAGGAAATTAAAACAATAATTAGATATTACTTTGCCCAACTTTATGCCCATAAATTTGACAATCTAAATGAGATGGATGATTATTTTAAAAATATATAAATTGCCCAGCTTAACAGAAGAGGAAGTTGAGTACTTAAACCACCCCATCTCAGAAAAATAAAATGAAACGAGTCATCAGTGAAATCCCTAGGAAAAAATCTCCAGGGCCAGATGAATTGACAAGTGAATTCTATCAAATATTTAAAGAGCAGTTAATTTCAATACTTTATAGACTGTTTGCAAAAAGTGGGGAAGAAGGAGTTCTCCCAAATTCTTTTTTATGATACAAATATGGTTTTGATACCTAAACCAGGGAGAGAAAAAACCCGATGAATTTTGATATTATTTTTCTAGCTCTACAAAATAATTATCTTATAGTTTGATTGGTATGGTACTGAGTAAGAAAATCAATTTAAATGGAATTGCCATTTTCATTATATTGGCTCGGTCCACCCATGACGTTTTTCCACTTACTTAGATCTGACTTTATTTGTGTGAAAACTGGGTTGTAATTGCGTTCATATAGTCCCCAGGTTTGTTTTGGCAGGTAGACTCCCAAATATCTTACATTATCTACCCTAGTTTTAAATGGGATTTCTCTTTCAATCTCTTGCTGTTGGGTTTTGTTAGCACTATATAGAAATGCAGAAGATTTATGTGGATTTATTTCGTAACCTGCAACTTTGTCAAAGTTGCTTATTATTTCAACAAGTGTTTTACTTGATTATCTGGAATTCTCTAAATATATAACCATATTATCTGACAATAGTGATAACTTAGTTTCTTCTGTGCCTATTCTACTTCCTTCAATTTCTTTTTCTTCTCTTTTTGCTACAGCTAACATTTCTAGGACTATATTGAAAAATAGTGGTGATAATGGGGATCCTTGCTTCACCCCTGATCTTATTGGAAATGCATCTAGCTTATCCCCATTGCATATAATGCTTGCTGAAGGTTTTAGGTTGATACTGCTTATTATTTTGTGCAAAGTTCCATTTATTCCTATGTTCTTTGGTGTTTTCCATAGTAATGGGTGCTGCATTTTATCAAAAGCTTTTTCTGCATCTATTGAGATAATCTTTTCGTTTCTGTTAGTTTTGTTGTTGATACGATCAATAATGTTAATAGTTTTCCTAATATTGAATTTGCCCTACATTCCCAGAATAAATTTTACCTGATCATAATGTATTATTCTAGTGATCATTTACTGTATTCTTTTTGCTAAAATATTAAAATTTTTTGCATCTATATTCATTAGAGAAATTGGTCTATAGTTTTCTTTCTCTGTTTTGGCTCTTCCTGGTTTAGGCATCAAAACCATATTTGTATCATAAAAAGAATTTTAGAGGACTCCTTCTTCACCAATTTTCCAAAATAGTCTATGCAGTATTAGAATTCACTGTTCTTTAAATATTTGATAAAATTCACTTATGAATCCATCTGGCCCTGGAGATTTTTTCCTAGGGAGTTCATTGATGGTTTGTTCAATATGTTTTTCTGAGCTGTGGTTATTTATGTATTCAACTTTTTCTTCTGTTAATCTGGGCAATTTACTTCTTTTAAAAAAACCATTCATCTCCTTTAGATTGTCGATTTTATGGGCATAAAGTTTGACAAAGCTCCTCATTGGAGGTGAGTTCATCCATTTCATTTTTGATATTGGTAATTTGGTTTTCTTCTTCTTTTTAGTCAAATTGACCAAAAGTTTATCAGTTATTGTTTTTTTTTCCCAAAAAATCAACTCCTAGTTTTATTTATTAGTTCAATAGTTTTCTTAATTTCAATTTTATTAATCTGTCCTTTGGTTATCCGATTCTGGAAGACAAGATTATGGAGTGATTGGTAATTGCTATCTCCCTCCCCTTGTTGACCTTGACGAGCCTAGAGAATATCTCCCCAGAAAAAGCCCTGGAACAGTGAGAGCAGAAGAAGAGGTAAAGAGACTCTTAGCCCCCAAGGCTAGAAAGTTCGATAAGGAGGGTTTCTGTTGCTGTGACAAAAGGTGACCAGTGCAGGATCAGAGCTGTCTCAGATAGGTCCACTTCAACAAACTGGGAGAAGATCCTGAACTCCAGGGAGGTGAACACAGCAACTGCCAAAACCAGGACCCCAGGTATGCCTCAACACCCCAATGTAATTGGAAAGACACTAGCACAGACAGCTGAGCTTGCCTATGCTCTGGCTCAGGAGATGAGACTTTCTGTGGCCAGACCACCTTCCCCCACACTAGATGAGCTAGCTCCAGGGTAACTGCAGGGAAAAGCCAAGAAGACCTCACCTGGCCTCTGCTTTCAAACACCATCCAGCTCATCACCAGGTAAGCTGCAGCATTTTAGTTTCTAACTGAAAGAACCGGAGGCCACAACACAGAAAGCTTCAAGTTTTAGACACAAGAACTGTGGAGCTCCCTATGCCACAGACACAGAGATCTTCTTTCAAAGCCAGGAAAAGAGTTATTATCATGAAGAAGAAGCAAAGCATAAAAGACTATAGAATCTTTCTATGGGGACAAGGATGAAAACACAAATACCAAAGAGTTCAGCATTGAGACTGTATTCCCATCTGAAACTTCAGAAGGGAATATGAACTGGTCTGAAGCACAGATAGCCTTCTTGGAAGAGCTCAGGAAGGATTTTAAAACTGAAATTAGAGAAATAGAAGAAAAATTGGGCAATGATTTTTTAATTTTTTTTTTATTTTCTGTGTTCTACAATCACTACTATGTAACTTCTATGTAATTTTTTCCCCTCCTTCCCCTCTCCCTCCCTGAGATGGCATCCAGTTTTATGTGGGTTCTACACATACATTCCATTAAATATATTCAGCCATGCTACATAGAAGAAATAGAAGAAAAACTGACTAATGATTTTAAAAATATGAAAAAAGAATTCACTGAAGAGAAATGTGCATTAAAAAGAAAAATTGGACAAATGGAAAAAGAAACACAAAACCTAACTGGGGAAAATAATTCCTTAAAAGGAAAAATTGGGCAAGTAAAATCTAATGAATTTATGAAACATCAAGAATCAGGCAAATACAATCTTAAATGGAAAGACAGAAGAAAATGTAAAATATCTAATTGGAAAATAGTTCCAGGAGAGAAAAATCTAAGGACTGTTAGTCTACTAGAGAGATATGATGAAAAACAGAGCCTGGATAATATCAGCTAAGAAAGCATCAAAGAAAATTGCCCAGAAGTTCTAGACCTAGAGGGCAAAACAGTCATTGAAAGAATCTACTGTTCACCTCTTCAAAGGGACCCCAAACTACAAACACCAAGAAATATTAATTGTATTTGATTCTTGATGTCTCATAGAGTCATTAGCTTCTACTTGCCACATTCAAATTATTATTGAATCATTTTCTTCACTTAACTTTTGCATCTTCTTTTCTATCTGTCAGATTTTTCCTTTTAAGGGGTTATTTTCTCCATTTCCATTTTTCCAATTTTCCTTTTTCTAGAGCTGTTCTCTTCAGTGAACTCTTTTTTTTATTTTTAAAATTTTTGGCCAGTTGGCTTTCAAAATCCTTCTTGAACTCTTCCAAGGATGCTCTTTGGGCTTGAGAACAGTTTATATTCTCTTCTGAAGTTTCAGATGGGAATACAATCTCAATGGTGACCTCTTTGGTCTTCACGTTTTCGTCCTTGTTCCCATAGAAAGACTCTATGTTCTTTCCTTTTCTGATTTGTTTCTTATTCATGATGATCATTCTTTTCCCGACTTTTAAATTTGATTTCTGCTTCTGGGGTACACTGGCTTCTGTTCTACAGTTCTTTTGCCTAGAACTTGAGGTTTTGTGTATTGTGGCCACTGGTTCTTTCAGCTAAAAGCTAAAATGCTGCAGTTTACCTGGTGCTGAGCTAGGTGATTTGCCAAAGCAGAAGCCAAATGAAGTCTTTCTAGATTTCCTTAGAGTTATCCTGGAGCTAGCTGTGTTAAGTTTTGGGGAGGGATAATCTGACCATAGGAGATCTCCTCTGCTGAGCTAGAGCATGGGCAAGCTCAATGGTTGGTGAACCTGTCTATAGTAGTGTCTTCCCAATTCCCCTAGGTTGCTGTGCCCTGCCTCAGGTCCTGGTATTGCCTGTTGAGGGCTCCATCCCCCCGGAGCTCGAGATCTCCTCCCAGTTTACTGAGGTGGGGCTCTCTGGGACAGCTCTGGTCCTGCACTGGTAACCCTCAGCTACAGCAATTAGATATAGATCATACGTGTGTAGTCATGCAAAATTGATAACAGTTATGGTGTGAAAGATTAACCACATTTCCCTCTGTTCTGTCCTGCCCTCCATTTATTCCATTCTTTCCCTTGACTTGTCACCTCCACAATAGTGTTTGCTTCTGATTATCCCTTTCCCCAATTTACTGTTCCATCTTTTATCTTCCTTCTCCAGTCTCCTTCCCCCCTGCCTTCCTGCAGGGTAAGATAGATTTCCATATCCAATTTAGTGAGTGATTTTCCCTCCTTAAGCCAGATCCCATAAGAGCAAAGTTCACTTATTTCCTTTCATCTCCCCCTTCTTCCCCTCCATGGGAAAAACTCTTTTTGCCTCTTTTATGTGAGATGAGTTGGTACATTCTACCTCTCCCTCTCTCTTATGCCTAGTACATTCCACTCAACAGGATATTTTATTTTTTGGGTATTTTCCCTTCATATTCAACTCATCCCATATCATCTATGTATATATACATACATACATATATACACACATACATATACTTACATAAGCATATACATACACATGTATGATATACACATACTTACATACCCATACCCATCTACATATATGCACATGCACATACACACACATGCACACACACACATACACACACACAATGTTTGGAAGTCCTATGTTTCACTGAAATTTCATTCTTTCCCCTGAAGCATTATACTCAGTTTTGCTGGGTAGGTGATTCTTGGTTTTAATCCTATCTCCTTTTGACCTATGGAATATATTCCAGGCCCTTCAGTCCCTTAGTGTAGAAGCTGCTAAATTCTGTGTTACCCTGATTGTATTTCCATGATATTTGAACTGTTTCTTTCTAACTGCCTGTAATATTTTCTCCTTGACCTGGGAACTCTGGAATTTGACTAAAATATTCCTAGGAATTTTCCTTCAGGAATCACTTTCAGCAGGTGGTCAGTGAATTCCTTCCATTTCTATATTATCCTCTAGTTCTAGAATATCAGGACAATTTTCCTTGATAATTTCTTGGAAGATGATGTCTAGCCTCTTTTTTGATCCTGGTTTCCAAGTAGACCAATAATTTTTAAATTATCTCTCCTGGATCTATTTTCCAGGTCATTTGTTTTTCCAATGAAATATTTCACAATGTCTTCTATTTTTTTATGCTTTTGGTTTTCTTTTATAATTTCTTGGTTTCTCATAAAGTCATTAGCCTCTATCTGCTTTATTATTCTAATTTTAAAAAAACTATTTTCTTCAGCGAACTTTTGAAAGTCCTTTTCCATTTGGCCAATTCAATACTTTTTAAAGCATTCTTCTCCTCATTGTCTTTTTGCTCCTCTTTTGCCATTTTGGTTAGTCTATTTTTAAAGGTGTTATTTAGTTTGGCACTTTTTGGGTCTCCTTTAGCAAGTTTTTGACTTGTTTTTCATAATTTTCTTGCATTGCTCTTCCCAATTTTTCCACTACCTCTCTTACTCGATTTTCAAAGTAATTTTTGAACTCTTCCATAGCCTGAGACTATTGTAGTTTTTTGGAGGCTTTTGAAGTAGACGTCTTGACCTTGCTGTTTTCCTCTGGTTTTATACTTTGTTCTTTGTGTGGTTGTATGCATTGATATTCCTCCTTTGAAGGATGGAACAATACCTTTTGAAAGCAACCTTCTTAGTCTTTTTTTCCCTTTTTGGACAGTTTCCTGACCAATTACTTGACTTTTAAGCCTTTTGTCCAGTGAAGGGTATACTATCCCAAGCTTCAGAGGTTTTATGTTGCTGTTCTCCAAGATATCTCTAGGCACCTCTAAGTTGTCAGTTCCTCCAAGGCAGCATGATCAATGGAGAGGTAATTACTCCTCTCCTGGCCTGTACTCTGGTCTGTGAGCAATGACAAGCACTCTTTTTTGCCCTTGAACTATGAGTAGGATTCCCTCCCCACAGCCACCACCAACTCTGCCACACCAATGATCCTGCTCACTCTAGGACTACCACTCAGGACTGAGACCCAGATCAGCCACTCCATTTCCCCATGGTCTGTACATTGAGAACTCCAGAAGGGGGCACTATGGCAGTGGCTGCAGCTGTCCTGGGGTTGGGGCTGGGGTCCAGATAATGGTCCCCTTTTACCTAGGTGAAAGGACTTTTTCACTGACCTTTGAAGTCATCTTTGGCATTTGTGGGTTGAGAAATCTGGAAACCCACAGCAGCTGTCCATATTTCTGTGCCCTGAAGTGCCCATCTGTGCAACGTGACCCATGCTGGGCTGCTCTCAGCTCTGAGTGTGGTGAGATAGACCCTTCCTGTCTGCCTTCCATGATGTCTTAGGCCAGAAATTTTTTTCAGTCTGTCACTTGATGGCTTCTGCTACTTTAGAATTTGTTTAGAGTCATTTTCTATAGTTATTTTAAGGTCCTTGGGATAAGAGCTCCTTCAGGTCAGTGCTGTTACTCTACCAGCATGGCTCTGTCTCCCAGAAATTATTGATCTTATTACCCTTGATAATTAAAACAATTACTTCAAAGTTAACAATTACATTAAATTAGAGAGTATAAAAATCTTGTATGTAATATATGTCATTATTATAAGCATTTTACAATCATGATATCATTTTGATCCCATAATAACAACCATTGTTATTTTCCCTTTACAAATCAGAAAACAGGTGAAACAGAGATAAAATACATTTTTTCCGCACTTGAAACAGAAAAGTGTGAAATTTACCAACAGCAGAGAGGTTGGTATCCCAGTAGTGATAATTCTTGTATTGGGGTTAGGGAATTCTCATCAGAAGCCCAGAATATGCACCTCTCTTTTCATATACTGGTACAGAGTGGGCACAATGTATGGGATCCAGCTGACATTTCCAAGCTTTACCTAGAAGCGTAGGCTACAAGGTGCCTAGGGTCACAGTACTGATAGGATTGCTGCCAGTCTGCGAATTGCTCTCCTTACCCTTCTCCTGCATTCTCTTCTCCAGAATTTGATCTGGGATGAGAGGAGTTAGCATAAACCCTTGTGAATGTTAAAAATCCCCATAATGAGATACCCTCAACTCTTGGGGAGGGAGTGGAAAATACTAAATGATCAGGATTGAGAGGGTGTATTTTAGTAAGGTAAACTCCTGGAGATACTGATAGTCTCAGGAGTTCCTTCTAGTAATTTCAAATGATCAGGTTCCAAACTTTTTAATGATTAATCTCACAACTTATAGAATTTGCTAAAATTTGCTAAAATCCATCTAATTTTCTACTTTAATTCCAGGTTTGCCAGACAAAGTCTTGTAGTTTTGTTTGTTTGCCTAGCTGCAGCCCTTAGAAATCTCTGGCTGCCTGCATTCTAAATATTACATGGCAACAGACTCATTCACAGCACATATGATACAAATAGACACAGGATGAGAGACAAATTGACAGTATAGATACAAGCAGAACTCACAATTAATGACAAAGAGAGGGGAATCAGGGGCTTACTAGAAATCCCCATCATGAACTGGTTGTTATTATACCAAAGAAAGGGCATTGGGAAGCTATTTAAGACCTGAAAAAATAGGGATACATCCTGCAACCTTTTCTTGAAACATCCCTATGGTCATTACAGGGGGAGCCTTGGTGCCCTGGAAGTTTTTGACTGATTACCTTAAACAGTTAAGCCCAGATGGGATAGGTTCAGGCCCCTTGTCTGTAGGTGGATTGTATCTGTCCTCATAAGATCAGAAGCCTTAAGGGAAGGGGGGGAGGGGAAGGAAGCAACAGCAATGGAACCTGGTTATCTTCCTTAGGGCTAGAGCAGGTAATGGAAGGCAAGTAAGGAGTTGGTAACCACAAAGAGTGGCTATCCTTCACATGATCAGAACCTATAAAGGAAGGCAGGGAAGAATGTGCGAAATTGGGCAGAGGAAGTGAAGGGGAAGGACAGGCTGAGGCCCTTAGAACAGAAGGAGTTAGCCAGTGCTAAGAGTCTTAAGAGAAGAGACTCCTGTCTTTTGCTCTCCCTCAGTCATTTCAGCAAGCCCAAGATGAAAACATTTCCACTCCTGGCTAGATGTTTTGTTGGCCTTTAAATTCAATTTGATTTTAAGATAAAGTAACTTTAGTGGGTCCAAAAGAGCCCTACCATGGCCAACATAATTTAGAGCTATCTTTAGTTAACTGAAACTAGCTCTGGAAATATCTGTGATCAGGTTGGTAACAGCTTGATATATAACAAGCAGGGGTCTTATCAGCTGGATTTCTAATTTTAGTTTTTGGTTGACCCATAGCTAATTTTCCTAGATGGATAATTACATCCAGGGGATCTATACAAATCATTTCACTGCAGACTTGATCCCTGTGCCTGAGCTACTTTTAAAAGGAAATTTCAGACTTCAACCAAACTAGTGGGAGTCCTTTGGAAGTTGGGAATAAAGGAACTTCCCCCAACCCCGTCGAAGTTAAACTCCAGGAAAAATAAATCCTGACGTGCCTGAGTCTTTGGTGTTGGCAAGGTGGGGAGTAGTTCTCTGCTAGTTCATTAGTTTTATCCAAGTCACAGCACCATACTTGTAGAACTGGAAGTTTGGTTAAAAGAGACAAAGAAGAAAAATTCATATTTTTTTATTCCCTTAAATTATGCAGCAAGAAGGAAACTTCTGACTGTCTGATACAAGGATGATCAGGCTTAAATCTGTTTTAGGACAATTCAAGGATGTCTGTGTCCCTCAGATTTATGGTCTCTATATGTGTTTAACTATACAGTGAGAAAGGAATTTTCTTAATTGAATAAGTTGTAAATATAGTAAGAGTTGACAAAGTTTCAATTGAAATTACAACCCAGAATATCTGTGTTTTCTTTACCATTAACATACCATAACAAAGTATATGTTCACAAAATATTAAGACACAGACAAAAGTCCCATTATTCAAGATAGTGTCTTGGGGTAAGGGTCTTATAAACAATACTAAGTCAGCCCCTCTGGCCTTATTAACATAGGAAGAGGCATTCTCTGACAAAAAGGTTGCTAGGTCCAGGCTCTTCTTCTGATTTATCAGTTCAGACTCTGGTCCTTATTATAGTTCAAAAGTGTATTAAATGATTATCAGAGGAAACACACTTACTTTTTCAAGGCAACTTACAACTCTGGAACTTCAAGACCTGAGTGTCTTTTCTTTCTTCAGGAGGACCTCTTGTGCTTTGCATCTGGGTGTGGTATTAGTGATAGGCTGGTACACTACTCAGTTGTATTGGGTCTTCATTGTACAAATAATTCAACTGGATTTGCCCCTCACAGAAAGTGGTGTTTCAGCTGGACAAGTGAATCCAATGTGGGACTGTGTCCAGGAGGTCACTTGGCTGATAAACTTGATCTTCAACCATTCTTCAAAGTTCAGGGTGAATTTCTTCATCCAAGTGACTCTTTCTTGGATCAAAGTGCTTAGTTTTGATTAAATTATATTTCTCAGAATTCTTATTTTTGGGGGCCTTGGGCAGATGAGTAGCTAGGGACAAAGGTAAGAATGAAGTCTTCCTCCAGTCAAGTTCATTGTCTCACTGGTCTTTCATATGCAATTGAGTTATTTAAGCCTCAACCCCTTTCTAACTGAAATGTTTATTCTGCATTTGAAGATATCTTTCTTTACATTTCAGTATCTCTGCCCTTAGTTATATGCTTAATAAAGGTTATTGTAAATGCTTGTTGGCTGACTTTCTCCACATTTCAACTTTCCAGAAGTTATTTTGTGGTGCCCTGTTATATTTCAATACAAAGTGCTGAACAATATGATCTATCCTCATTTTGATCCCAGACATCTTCAGTTCCACAACTATCTGCAGAGGAAAGGATCATAAGGGAGGGAATAAGCATTTATGCCATGCCAACTGTGTGTCAGACACTGTGCTAAATGCATTATAAATATTGAATCTGATACTCACAACAACCCTGAGAAGTAGATGCAGTTACTTTTAGTCAGTTTATATTTGAGGGAAACTGAGGCAAACATGTTAAGTGACTTGACCAGGGTCACATAGCTAGTCTGAGTTTGAAGTCAGGTCTTCCTGACTCCAGGCCCAGAGCTCTACCCCTGGGCTACTTAGTTACCCATGTTACTTAAAATCTGTGATTTCTTCATCTTAAAGGTGACGTGGTGGGACCAAGTCATCTCTAATATCCTTTTCTGATCTATGATTCTAGATATTTCTATCATTCCAGATGCCTTCTCCCTATATTTCTGGGACTGCACCAGGGCCTGGAAGGTCTTCTGATGAAACAAAGACAGAGTCATTTATAGTCAATGAAGGCAGAAATTCCTTGAGAGAAATCTTACCTCCTCTTACCTACTCCTTCAACCCCATTTGGGGTTTTCTTGGCAAAGATAATAGGGTAGTTTACTATTTCCTTCTCCAACTCATGTTACAGATAAGGAAACTGAGGCAAACAGGTTTAAGGGACTTGCCCAAGGTCACATTGCTAGTAAGTGACTAAGTCTGAATTTGAAAGTGGGTCTTCCTGATTCCAGGCCCTGTACTCTCTCTGCAGCCCCACCCAACTGCCCAAGGAGACTATGGTCTCACAGTGAACAAGTGGCACAGATAGGATTTGAATCCAGTCCTAACTTCAAATTCAAAGCCTTTCCCATCATACCATGCTGCTTTTCAAATACTTTCTGACACTGTTAGATATTTTTCTCCATTCTGACTAGATTCTAATCTTCTAATATCTAGGCAATGCCTACGTGTGCTCAAATAGCCACTGCTCAGTAAATATTTCTCAGATGAGAGCTTGATATTCTTCCCCCGTCACTCTTCCTGCCCTCCCACATTCACAAACATTCACACATCTATAATAATAGCTGACATTTATATAGTACTTTGAAGTATGAATTTGCATACATTATTTCAGAACATTACTTGCGAGATAAATGTCTACCTAAAGGATTATTCTCATTTTACAGATGATGAAACTGAGTCTCAGAGAAGTTGTAAATCTCTTACAGCCAGTAAGTATCAGAGGTGGGATTTGAACCTCAGTTTTCCTTACTGAATCAGCACTCTCTCCATTAGGTCCCTTTGCTTCTTATCCTAACACACATGTAGTTGGTCTGGTAGCTATTGTCTCTGGGTATATATCTGTTATGCTCAAGTGGTTGTTCTCTCATATCTCCTCCTTTAACTAGAAGCTCCTTGCTGTCAGAGTGCACAGTGATTACCTAGGGCCACAGGATTAAGCTAGAAATATCAACACAGGCCATTTAGTCTAACCCTCTCATTATACAGTTATGGAAACTGAGGCCCAAAACTTGCCCAAGGCCTCAGATTTGGGATTTAAATCCAGTTCTTCTCTCTCCAGGGTTTTTCCACAGACAATATAGAATATAGAACACTAACAACTGCTGGCTGGCTTGCTGATTAATTGACTGAATGTCAGACCATATAAACAGACAAAGGGATAAAGCAATGAGCAGATCTGGACTAGTATCCAAGACAAACGAGCCAGGTTTAAAAAAAAATGTCTTTGCTATTTCTTACGATGAGTGCTAAGTAATCAATAGAGTTTACTGATCAGTGGAGGGTGCCAGGCCCTGAGCTGCTGAGAGGTTTTTAATTAAATACACAAATGCAATGAAAGATAATAGGATTATTTTTATATCAGGCATTTCTGTCTAACTTCCAGAAGTGGAATAAACCAATGAACCCCCAGAGATTGCAACCCTTGGAAAACAGTCTCTATATTCTATAGAGCTGCCTAGAGGTACTCACTACCATCAGGGGACAAAAAGAGTATTTCTACAAGTTCAAGAATTGCTTCAGTTCTGGAAGTTTAGGCATCTACAGAAGACTTTGGAAGCATTAAGATGAATCCACATTCTCATTAAAAGTATTTTTTGCTGCCATGCAGACATTGCTCAGTTCTTTCTGTGGATTTGATACTTCTCATTGAATTTGTGACCCTCTTTAGTCAAAGGACCAGTTTAAAGGACCTTTTTTTATTCTTTAACTGATTGGTCATTTGCTACCATGTAGACACAAATAAATATGGATCTGGTTAATATAACCATTGTTTCATGAGGATGGCATCAATTGCTACCCCATTTCTTCTACTGGAAAAGATCTTTTGAAAACCAGAAGGGTGATTATGAATCTTTTAACCCTAGGCAAAAATAGCTGAATAGGGTGGGATACTTTATCTGGAAAATGAGTCAGAAAACCCTATCTTCAGCCTGAGGAAATTAAGCCCATTTTAATTTTGGCCCCTACCTACTACCAAGGTGTGCAGGTCAACTTTGTACTCTAAGGGGATGGGAAATTATGGCATAGTCTCATTTCTAATTCAGTTGTGCCAGAAGGTGGCAGCAAATCATCAGAAAGTCTGTATGGGAATTAAGAAGGAAAAATGAGGGCCCAAGAGAAAGTCACTATAATGGGAATTGTTTCTCCACTCATTCTTTAAGATTAGATTGTTTAATTTCCAATTAATTTTGTTCTATCTTTCCATGGCCCTTTATTACATATAATTTTTAATTGCATTGACTATCTCTGCCTTTCTGCAGTGGACTTTGAGGTTTATATGCCGTAGCACATGGTCAATTTTGCTAAGTGCCATGAAAACATGGAAAGGGGAAGATGGTTGTAGTACACAGTGCACAAACCAATACAAGGGAATAGCAAGTGCATGATGTTCTCTCTTGGGAAAACATGTATTCCCTTGTATATCAGAACTGTGTGGCAAAGCCCTATTTGACCCATGCTAGCTTCTGCCTTTCTGGAAGGTCCCTAATTGAAGGCAGCTTTGTCAAGCAAATGAGAGGTCACTAAGGGAAGAGGAATGACTCTGCCAAGAGGACCTTAATGGGATGTAGAGATAGACAATTTCACATGTTCCAATGATCTCTTTTCTTTTCCCTTTCTCTACATCAGAGGGCATCAAATGAAAAGTCTAGCTGGAGAATATTGGAGTTGTTTGAGCCAACCAGTTTAAAAGCTAAAAGAAGTATTTCTCTCTCTCAGAGGTTTTTAAATGTTGCATTTTTCTCAGAAGAGAGTGGGTAATGCACATGATTGTGAAAATCCACAATTAAGGTGGCCTACCTCCCACAATATATGTTAGGCTAGATTTGAGCTTCCTTCCTAAGATATAAATCCAAGGATAGACCTGAAATTGTAGTATATTTTGAAACACAACCTTCCTTATTGATACCCAAATGGTCTGGTAAGCAGAAGTAGGGCAAGTCCCTTTTTTGTCATGGAATGCCAAATAGCACCCATTTCATGGCACTCCTGAACATGCAGAGAAGTCATTTCAAAAGATCATAGGTATAGAGCTAGATCAAACTCTCCATTTCCTGTAGTGTAAGATAGATTTTCATACCAAATTGAGTGTGCATGTTATTCCCTCCTTAAGTAAAATGTGATGAGAGTAAACTTCACTTTTTCCCTCTCACCTCTGTCTTTTCCCCTCCATTGAAAAAGCTTTTCCTTGCCTTTTTTATGAGAGATAATTTGTCCCACTTCATTTCTTCCTTTCTTCTCCCATTATATTTCTCTCTCACCCCTGAATTTTATTATTTTAGATGTCATCCCTTCCTATTCAACTCACTCTGTGCCCCCTCTCTACATATATATGTGTACAATCCCTCCAACTACCAAAATATTGAGAAATTCAAGAGTTACAAATATTATCTTTTCATGTAGGAATGTAAACAGTTAAACTTTTGCAAGTCCCTTATGATTTCTCTTTCCTTTTGGTGCTTCTCTTGATTCTTGTGTTTGAAAGTCAAATTTTCTATTCAGTTCTGGTCTTTTCATCAAGAATGCTTGAAAATCCTCTATTTTGTTGGATGACCATTTTTTCCCTTGAAGTATTATATTCAGTTTATCTGGGTAGGTGATTCTTGGTTTTAATCCTAATTCCTTTGACCTCTGGAATATCATATTCCAAGCCCTTTAATCTCTTCATGTAGAAGCAGCCAGATTCTGTGTTATCCTGATTGTATTTCCACAATACTTGAATTGTGTCTTTCTGTCTGCTTGCTATATTTTCTCCTTGACCTAGGAACTTGGGAATTTGGCTACAATATTCCTAAAAGTTTTTCTTTTTGAATCTCTTTCAAGAGGTGATCAGTGGATTCTTTCAATATTTATTTCATCCTCTTTTTCTAGAACAACAGGGCAGGTTTCCATGATAATTTTATGAAAGATGATGTCTAGGCTCTTTTTTTTCATCATGGCTTTCAGGGAGTCCCATAATTTTTAAATTGTCTCTCCTGGATCTATTTTCCAGGTCAGTTGTTTTTCTTATGAGATATTTTACATTGTATTCTATTTTTTCATTCTTTTGGTTTTGTTTTGTAATTTCTTGGCTTCTCATAAAGTCATTAGCTTCCATCTGTTTCATTCTAATTTTTAAAGAATTAGTTTCTTCAGTGAGCTTTTGAACCTCCTTTTCCATTTGGCTAATTCTTCTTCTTAAAGCATTCTTCTCCTCATTAACTTTTTGGATCCATTTTGCCATTTGAGTTAGTCTGTTTTTATTGTTAATTTCCTCAGCATTTTTTGGGTCTCCTTTAGCAAGCTGTTGACTCACTTTTCATGATTTTCTTGCATTGCTCTCATTTCTCTTCCCAACTTTTCTTCCACCTCTAATACTTGATTTTCAAAATCCTTTTTGAACTCTTCCATGGTCTGAGACCATTGTATACTTATTTTGGAAGTTTTGCATGCAGAAGCCTTGACTATTAGATCTTCCTCTGATGGTATGCATTGTTCTTCTTCATCTGAAAGGATGGAAGAAAATATCTGCTCACCAAGAAAGTAATTTTCTATTGTCTTATTGTTTTCCCTTTTTGGGGCATTTTCCCAGTAAGTTACTTGACTTTTGAGTTCTTTGTCAAGAAGAAGGTATGCTCTGGGCACCTGTAAGTTCTCAGTTCTTCCAAGGTGGCACACTCAAGGGACAGGTGTTTCCTCTTCTCCTGACCTGCACTCTGGTCTGGTAGCAACTACAAGCACTCTTTTCTGCCAAGGACTTGCCAGTACAATTCCTTCTCCACAACTGCCTCCAGCTCCACTTCCAGCATTCCTCCTCACTCCAGGGCAGCTACTCAGTGGTGAGATTCAGATCAACGGCTCAATTCCCCCAAGGTCTTTAGATCAGGGCTCCAACAATGGAAGTTGCCACTATCTAGGGCCACCTGGGGCTGGGGCTAGGGCAGGAGGACCCTGCTCCCTTCTCATGCCAGTGAAAGAGCTTTCTCACTGACCTTTGAAGTTGCCTTTAGTGTTTGTGAGTTGAGGAATCTGGGAATTCCAGCTACTGCTGGTGACACCTTTAATCCTACTCCAGTCCTGTGCCTGCTGCATGGCCAAGGCCAGGCTGTGCTCCATTCTGTGTCTGGTGTGATAGGCCTTTTCTGTTGGCTTTCTAGGCTGTAAACCTCATTCACTCAGTCTTTTTGTGGCTTCTGTTGCTCTAGAATTTGTTTGTAGTCATTTTTTTGCAAGTGATTACTATTCCTTGTGAAACAAGACTACTTGTGAAATCTTAACCTCCTTCTGAAATAACTAACAATAACTGAAATATTGGTTTCTAATGAAAGAATAAAATCAGCATCTAAAGTGTGGGTAAAATGGAAGTCAGACAATGTTCCAAAAGCTCCAGAAATTGTAGCACATGGGAAAGTTAATACTGTAACTGTTGTTTATTCAGGAGAGAATGATTACCAAATTGTACCCTTAACTCATATTCTACAGTGAATGAGGCTTTGAGAGTGGGTTTATGGACTCCAGAACCACAGCTGACCCTAAATCTACCCTGCTTCTGGTTATTGTTTCCTTGATTTATTTGTTGGTTTGTTTTTTTGTCTTTTCATCTGTTAAACTTGTTTGCTAGATTTGTTTTCTATAAGCTTAGTACCTCTCCACCAGCAGATGCCTGATAGCTTAAGCCAGATGTCACTTCCTATCCACAACAGTGATGTGTCATCTCTGGATCTGAAGGTGACTAAACTCCAGATGCCAGCTAAAGAACTGATCTCTCACATGGGACTGCTTGGGGCAAGGACAGTTCTACATCCAATCTCAGCAGGAAGTAGTTGTGGAAGAAGAGACCTTCATCCCTTACCCCAAGATTTTGGGTCCCATTTGTTGAAGTTGAATGATGGGGTGCTTGAAATACCAACTGCCCCATCAACCTATATAATGAATATGAGAGTTCTTGGGACCAAATGTAACAGAAATTTAAATGGAAAGATCTTTCCTATTCATTAATAGGCCCATATGATCACTTTAATCACCTGGAAGCCTGGGTCACATGTGGTGGGAGGAGCTTGCTGAAAGGCAGAACAGGAAGGGTGGAGCACAACAAGAAGTGAGTGAGTGGGGTCAGATCAGGTCAGAGGGGAAAGAACACAGGCCAACTGACACGGGCCCAACTGACAAGTTGTGACAGTTGATAGTTGAGAAGGCCATGATGGGGGAGGGGAGGTTTGACAATGGCTTTGTCTCTGCTATCATGTTTATTAACTTCTTGGTCACCATGACAGATTTTGCTTTCTGCTTCTGAGATTTGACTTTCTGGTGTTTAAATAAATGTTTTTTTATTCTGCTTTCTTTATGGAGAGTCTTCTATATTTTGCGATTGGGAATATGAATATACTGGCATATTCATAGTCATAGAGCTGTGAGTATTGCCTTGGTGATACATGGGCAGAGGAGCTGCCTGAGTACTAGGGAAGAAAGAACATCTGATTATAAACTCCACCTACAACCAAATTGTTATTGATTGGCACTAAGGGTGATCCCAACCCTTAGTAGAATTCTGTGTGAGGCCAGAGGAGGTGGGTATTGTAGGACAAGAGGAGGCCTCAGGAGGAAATACCTGTCCCGCAGGACAGTTCCAAATAGTGTAATGATGCAGAACCAATTGCTCAAGAAAATGAATTCCAAAAAACAGCAGGATCCCTTTTCATGTTTATCTTCAGGGTGAGGAATAGAGAATTTCATCTCAGACTGATCCTGGTTGGGTAAATCATAGGAACAGGATACCAAGGGTAACTGGAACTTTTCCCAGATTTCACTCATTTAAAAGAGAACCCCACTGCCTGAAATAGCAAATATATTTCCACCAGAGACAAGAAATTGATTGCAAAGTACAGTGCCCATGGAATCAAGAGAAAACTTGGGTTCTAAGACTTCTTCCTCTACTTACCTTGGACAATGTCACAAGACTGCAGTGTTGAAAAGTTCTTTCATTTTACATGCGGTCAGAGACATAAATTACCTGCTTAGCTAGGAGGTGGCTCTAGCATAGGACTAGAACCCAGAGCCAGCCCAGGGCTCTTTCAACTTATTCCAAAGTGTTCTCTTAATTACACTTAATCTCGCTGGGTATCAGTAAAATGAAAATAATTAGTTTATCTATGTGGGAGAAACTTAAAGAGATCATCTACTCCATCCTCCTACTTTCACTTAAATGAGGTCTACATCAGTGCTGCCTCTTACTGGAGTGACCCTGGGCAAATTATTTCCCTTGCTGATCTCCTGGAAAATGAGAAACTTCCCAAAATATCACATAGCAAATATGAAAATGTCACCAAAAATATGGAATCTCTTCCTATTCCAGTTGTTTCTCCAAATCAACAGCTCCAGGTGCCCTGGTCTCCAGCCTCCCCGCCAAACTCATAATTCTAACCATGGTAAACAGTGACAATTAGTAGGAAATTGTATTGACAGATCTTGATTGGTTATGATTTACTTAACAGAAAGCATTCTGAATCAATTACACAAATGCTATGCTACTCCATCCCCTTTTGAAAAGTCAACTCTTTCTATTTTTTTTAATCTCCCCAAAGGATAGATTATATGCAACATGTTTACAGGGGCTGGGCTATTTTAATCAGTCTAATTAAGGAGGCAATATAATTTTCCTCATTAGTAATGAGTCACATGCGAATTCAAATAGCTGGGCAATCTGACCAAATCTCTGGGTGCCTAAACCTATCCCATCTTAAAGATTTTGGTGGTTTATCATATGTCCTTAGTACCCTCAGAAAATCATCACTTCAATATCAATTATTCTTGGGGAAACCATATCATTATTGCCTATTTCACTCAAAAGTGAAATGACCTGGATAGAAAGTGAGCCATGGAGTCAAGAAGATCTGGGTTCAAATCCATCCTCTGCAGACTTTTATATTGTTCAGTCATTTCAATTATGTCCAACTCTTTGTGACACCACTTGGAGTTTTCTTGGCATAGATACTGGAGTTTTTGCCACTTCTTTCTCCAGCTCATTTTACATATGAAGAAACTCAGGCAAACAGAGTTGAGTGACTTGTTCAAGGTCATGCAGCTAGTAAATGTCTGAAACCAGATTTGAACTCAGGAAAATGAGTTTTCCTGACTTTAGACCTTGCACTTTACTGCCCCACATTTCTGCTATAATAGATAACATTCACAGAGCACTCGAAAGCTTGCAAACCCTGAAGTATCGTATAAATGCTAGTTATTATTATTATGAGTAATTCAATTTTTCTGTACTTTTGTTGCCCCAGCCATGCAACTCTGTTCTACCTCCTTCAACTTACCAACCATTCATTTACTCAACAAGTATTTGTTAAGTATGAATGACATGACATGGTAGGAACTGCACTAAGTGCTAGGGGCACAAGTACTAAGAATGGAACATTCCCTTCCCTGAAGGAGCTTACAAATCCATCAAACCATAGAATTGTAAGGTACTTCTGAGGAGAGAGATAAGATGACAAGGTTAGAGTTAAGCAGGACCTCAGAGATGATCTAATTCAACCTCCTCCATGAACCTTATTTTCAGCATCCCCCATAAATGGTCTTCTAGACTCTGCTTTCTCAGCCTCCACTTTTTCATCTCCTTAACTCCATGTAATAAACCTGTGTCCCTTTCACCCTACTGAAACTCTTCCTTTTTATGGTTAAACATTTATTAAGCTTTCATTTTCACAGTATCTTATTGCAGTTCTGAAATCAGCCTACAAATATTTCACTACATTAACATCAATTTGATGATCAACTAATAAGTAAAGGAACGTATATGTATCTTTGTAAATATAAGTTTGATATATTGAGGATTCCCAACAATGACAGCAGTAGATCTTATTCACCAATGGTCTCATGCATTGAGTCTTACACCTGTCACTAGCAACAAATCCAGTTGTTTTACAGAAAGAAAAATGAAAACAACCTCCCTCTCACAAGTTTTAAAAACTTAAATGCTGTATCAATCTGCAATCTGGTGTAGGAAACAATATGAAATCACTAATATCAGTGGTGACAAGTGGTGTCATATTAAAAGACACAATTTCTTGTTAAGAATAGGGCAAACAGGATGATAGTTTCATTTCATGTGAAAGGGGGCTATTCAACATTGCCATCACAAGAATCCAATGAAACACTGGATTCAAGAGATTTAACATGTGGTTAATTAGTTGACATTACAATAAAACCTTTATATACTTTTAAAGAAGACATTAGATGTATAGTCAATAACTCCATTAGTTGCCAAATTTGGAAAACTGTAATATAATGCAAACCACAGTCAGAAACACAGTCATCAAAAAGCCTAAACTGGTAGCAGTTTATATTTCACAGGACAGGCCATTGATAAGGCATTTATTTAACAGCAAAACAGTCAGAATGCAATATTTAGGAATAAAGCTGATATATACCAGATACAATACAGTGTACTGGTTGATGCTCAACACCAATTAAAAGTATTGTACCACATCTGCAACAAGAGAAATAATTCCATTATCTACATACAAAAGGTGTAGTTCTGAAATTTGCAAAGTACCTTAGAACTAAATACTTTTGCATAAATGTGATGAATTAGGATGCATACCGATAGAGTAGGAAATTTGACACCTTAAGCTTTTAACCCTAACACTTTGTAAGATGATAGCTGAATTTATAGTTACATCAGTCAGTTTAAACTCTTCTCTTAAAAGACAGCCATGAATTTCTAATTGCCTCCTTCTCCTTGGCACCAAGCAGAATTTAACTGCACACTTTCCTTCTGAATAGATTCTCTTCTCTTGGTCTCCATAACTGGACTACCTCTGCTGTCACTTCACTTCCTCCTTAACTGATTTCTCTTCATCCTTACTCACTCCAAACTAAGGTTGTCCGGTGAGAATTCTACTCTTGATCATCTAATCTTATCTGTGCCCTGTCAGGGATCTCAAATATTCCCATGACTACAGCCTTCTGCAAGTAAGAAGATGGAAAGAGAATGATAAGGAGCTATCAAATGGGGCAAAGAAATGGTAGTCAGATGGGGGAAATCATAAGAGTACACTGTCTACTGAAAGCTAGAGAGAAATCAAGGGAGGTGAAAATAAGAAACAGACTACTAGATTTAGGAATAAAGAGACTTTGGTGACTTTGAAGAGAGCAATTTCAGTAAATTGAAGGGGATGCAAGAGTGTTGAGGAAAAATAAAGTGAAGAGGGGGAAATGAGTATCAACCACTGTTTCCATAAGTCTTTCACTGGAAGGAAAGAGGGCAAGGCTATTAGCTTGAAAGGATAGTCTTATCAAAGAAATGGAGTTGAAAGCTTTGTTTTAAGGATAAGAGATATCTGAACATATATGTAGGCTAAGGGTGCAAGGCTAGTGGAGGGGAAGAAATTGGATCAACCCAAATATTCATTAAGCCCCACTTCTCACTAGAAATTTGGAATACAAGTAAAAAGAATAAAAGAAAGGACAATTCATGGAGCAAGGCCACTGGAGAGATGAATGAGACCAAGGATTTGTCTTGGCAAAGAGAAGGTCTACCTCTTCCTGACACTGGAAGGAAGGAGGGGAGATTGAGTGAGGCTGTGGATGAGTTTAGAAGCATGGAGGAGGGAATTCAAGTCAAATGATCTCAATCTTTCCAAAAATGTCTGCTGCCTGAGGGGAGAAGTCAGGCCCTTAAAGAGAGAAGAGGAAATTTTTAACAGCTGCTAATAGGACAAGTGATAAAGAGTCATTAAGAGATGAATAAAACCATTGTCATGATAAGAAAGAGCCCACATGTTCAAATGCCTACCAGACATCTGCACCTGGATCAACACTTACAATTCACCTCTAAAATTTTATTTGTGGAAACATAAAATTTGATTTATAAAGAGCCTCTGAGGTCAATTCATCTAATGCATGCCTAAAGTAGGAATTCTACAAGTTCTTTTCTTATAATTTTGAGTTCCAAATTCTCTCCCTCACCCTCTCTTTGAGAAGGTAAGCAATATGATTTTGATTATACATATGAAGTCAAGCAAAACATATTTCCATACTAGGCATGTTATAAAAGAAAACAACACACACATGAAAGAGAGTGAAAAATGTATGCTTTAATCTGTACTCAGAGTTCATCAGTTCTCTTTCTGAAGATGGATAGCATTTTTTGTCATATTCCTTTGCAATTGTCTGCAACCATAGACTGTTAGAGCTTGGAAGATCATTAAACCTTATGTAGTTTACCCTAAGTGAACCTGACCCCTTTATTTGACAGAGGAGGAAACTGAGGCCCCTGGAGGTAAAGAGACATGCCCAAGGTCACAAATATAGTCAGTGGCAAAGCCAGGAGTAGAACCCTGATCTCATAACTCTCAATGATCTTTTGCTCTGCCACATTCCTTCCCAAACACATTAGAAGGCTTGATAAATGTGTATTGTTTGCTTGGCTGGCCAATAATAAGAAAGGCCTACTACTGGGCCATAAAAATCTGGAATTTATTATCCACAAGGTCAAAAGTTGTAAATATTTCAAGAGGGTTTAGATAAATTTGTGAATAATAAATACACAGCAAGTTAGTGAGGGTAGCAAGGAAGGTTTAAGAAAATCTCCATAAGTGAAAGTTGACATCAGGGAAGAATCAAAATTACAGAATTTCAGTTAGATGGGATTTTTAAGTACATTTGGGCTGACCTGTGTCTGAAAAGAGCAAACAAAGAGGTGCTCATTCAAATCCTTCTCGTATATCTTGTGGGGTTGGAGTTGGGGGACGGCAGACTACTCATTATTTGTGAGGAAGCTCTTTCTACTTGTGTACAGCTCCAAATCTGACAAACTTTTCCTAAATTGTGTCAGCACACTTTCCAGTCATTGAGTCATTTCAGTTGTGTCCTATTCTTTGTGACCCCATTTTGGGTTTTCTTTGCAAAGATACTGGTTTATGTTAGCATGCCCAAAGTCACATAAGTAGTTAGTGTCAAAAGTATGATTTGAACTCAGGTCCTTTGGATCAGGAAGAAATAGAGTAAATGAAGGTCAGACCTATGAGGTTACTTGCATGTGCCTTTCAGACTTGGCTTCAGTGGGGGAGAAGATGACCTTTAAAGGGTCAATTTAGGTGAAGAAAAAAAATGTAGTTCTGGGAGCTGCCTTTTGGGGAACACGGCAAAGTTGTGAATACAGTTTATAAATTTATCTTTGGCAGTCCATGGAATTGGAATTTCATAGATGGAAGGGTCCTTAGAGCCCCTCTAGCCTAACAGTCCTTAAGGAGGAACCATGCATTTCTTTTTTAAAAATATTTTGAAAACTACATTTCAATACAATAAAATAAATGATCCTTTGCTTTCTATTTTCTGCTTTGAAAAACATTATTCTGGAAAGGGATTCATAGGCTTCACCACTGTGCCAAAGGGATTCAGGACACACAGAAAAGGTAAAAATGACTTTTTGTCCATTTCTTGATTTGCCTGGTAGTAGAAGCACAAGTAGAGGCTTTGATAATAACCTCTGACTCTAAATGTATCACTCACTCTACTGTGCTATGGTAATGGTTGTTGAGTGGTTCTAATTGTATCTGTCTCTTTGTGACCCATTTATGTGGGTTCCCTTTACAAAGATACTGAGCTGGTTTGTCATTTCTTTCTCCAGCTCATTTTACGGATGAGGAACTGAGACAAGCAAAGTTAAGCGATTTGCCCAGGGTTACACAGCTATTAAGTGTCTGAGGTCATATTTAAACTCTAGAAGATGAGTCTTCCTGACTTCAGGCACAGCACTCTATTCACTACTCCACCTAGTGGCCCTTCCAGTCATTGCTACCATTCAAGTTTTGTCTAGGCTAAGTGTCTCAATCATCCTATGGAATAAGGCCCTTCACCATGATTCAGAGGTCATCTAGGCCTACCCTCTCATTTTACAGGTAAGAGAACAGAGGCTCAGACTAGAGATTAAGCAATTTATTCTTGACCCCACAGGTAGAGAAAGAGATAGGACTCTGAGTTCCAAATTCAACATTAGTCTACTTTTCTTCTTTGAACTTTACAGCAGTTGAAAAGTACTGCCATCCTAGCAAGACAGCCACAATTAAAGGAGAAGAAAAGTGGTCAAAAAAAGAGAGGAGTCTGCTGGGAATAGCATGAAAAAAAGTGTGAATCAAGAGAACTGAATTCTAATCCACCTTCTGTCTCCAATAAACTGAATGACTTTGAGTAAATTCCTTTCTAGGAGTCTGAGCCCCAATTTTCTCATTTACAAATGAGGTGTCATAGCATAAAAGGGCAGCCAGGTGGCACTTCAGTGGACAGAATACCAGGCCTGGAGTGCAGGAGAGTAATCAACCTGAGTGCAAATCTGACCTCAGTTGGTTTCTAGCTGTGTGACCCCAGGGCAAGTCACAACCCTATTTGTCTCTGTTTCTTCATCTATAAAATGAGTGGAAGAAGGAAATGACAAACTGTTCTACTATCTTGGCCAAGGAAATCCACAGAAAGGGGTCACAAAGAATCAGACACAATTAAAACCACTCAACAACCACCACCATAGCGTAGTAGAGTGAGCAATACATTTATAGTCAGAAGGAATGATCAAAACCTCTATTTGTGCCTCTGATACTGGGTAAATCAAGAATTGGACAAAAAGTCATTTTTACCCTTTCTGTGTGCCCTGAATGCCTTTGGCAAAGTGGTGAAGCCTAGGAATCCCTTCTCAGAATAATATTTTTAAAAGTAGAAAATAAAATGCAAACAGTCATGTATTTTATCATCTTGAAATGCTAACAAAATATTTTTTTAGAAAGAAATTCATGGAAGCCAGAGATAGCTTCAAGGTCAGTTAGAAAGCTCTTTCACTTAGGTGAGAAGGGAATGTGGTCTAGCCCTGGTCCCAGGTGGTGGCAATATCCATTTCTGTAGTCCTCAGCCTAAAGACCATGGGGGAATTGAGATGCTGATCTGGGTCTCAGTTGTGAGAGGCTGCCCTGGGGTGGGAAGGAGCACTGGCTGGCATGACAGAGTTGGTGGAGGCTCCGAAGAGGGAATCCTACTTGCAGATCATGGGCAGAAGAGTACTTATGGTTGCTCCCAGACCAAAGCATAGGCCAGAAAAGGAGTAAACTCCCCTCTTTTGAATGTGCCATCTTGGAGGAACTGAGAACATACACTCCCCTACAGTATACCCTTCTCTTGACAAAGGACTCAAAAGACAAGCAACTGACTGGAAAAATGCCAAAAAAAAGCTGGGGGGGGGGGGGGGATAAGACTATAGAAGGTTACTTTCTTGGTGAACAGGTATTTTCTTCCATCTTTTCAGATGAGGAAGAACCATGAATACTATTAGAGGAAGATATAAAAGTCAGCACTTCTGCATCCAAAATCTCCAAAATAAATATGAAATTGTCTCAGGTCATAGAAGAGCTTAAAAAGGATTTTGAAAATCAAATAAGAGAGCTGGAGGAAAATATTGGGAAGAAAAATGTGAGCAATGCAAGAAAATCATGAAAAGTGAGTCTTGCTAAAGGGGACTCCAAAAATGCCAGAGGAAATAACACCTTTAAAAATAGACTAACTCAAATGGTAAAAGAGGTCCAAAAAGGCAATGAGGAGAAGAATGCTTTAAAAAGATGAATTAGGCAAATGTAAAAGGAGGTTCAATAGTTCACTGAAGAAAATAGTTCTTTAAAAGTTAGAATGGAGGGGTGAAGCCAAGATGGCAGAGTAGAAAGACACACATACTCTAGTACTGCCCCCACAGACCACAAAATATCTGTAAAAAATAACTCTAAACAAATTCTAGAGCAGCAGAAGCCACAGAAAGACAGATAGAAAGAGATTTCCAGCCAAATGTAACCTGGAAGGCTGACAGTAAAGGTCTATCCCACAGGATGCTGAGTAGGGTGGAGCCCAGCCCTGGCTGCACAGCACAGGGAGGAACAGGACCTGAACAAGTCTCCAAGGCATAATTCCCAGCAGAGGGTCCCAGATCCCTCAAATCACAAATGACAAAGAAGGCATTAATGGTCAGTGTGGGAGGGATTTCACAGCTGGGTGAGAGGGGAGCTGGGTCCTCCCAGCACTGGCCTCAGGTGGCAGGAGAAGTGATATCAGAATCAGTGGGCAGCAGGCAGATACAATGGCCATGGAAGCAGCTGGGGTCCACTGTCCTAACTACTTAGCTTAAAGCTTTTGGGGGAATTGAGCAGGGGATTTGAAACTCAGTCCTCAATTGTAGCCCCACCCCTGGGAAGTATAATCCTAAGCATGGTCCTGGGGGGAGGGGCAAGTAGGAACACTGAGACTCTCCTCTTGACAAAGGATTCAGAAGTCAAATAACCTCTGGAAAAATGCCCAAGAAAGGGAAAAAAATAAAACCATAGAAGGTTACTTTCTTGGTGAACAGGTATCTTCTTCCATCCTTTCAGATGAAGAAGAACAATGCATAACGTCAGAGGAAGTAAAGGCTTCTGCTTCCAGTACCTCCAAAGTGAATATGGAATGGGCAAAGACCATAGAAAAGATTGAAAAGCAAGTCAGCAGGTTGCTAAAAGAGAACCAAAAAAATGCTGAGGAAAAATAACACCTTTAAAAATAGGCTAACTCAATTGGAAAAATAGGTCCAAAAAGCCAATGAGGAGAAGAAGGCATTAAAAATCAGAATTAGCCAAATGGAAAAGGAGGTTCAAAAGCTCACTAAACAGAACAGCTCTTTACAAATGAGAGTGGAATTCAAGGAAGTTAATGACTACATGATAAACCAAGAAGTTACAAAACAAAACCAAAGGATTGAAAAATAGAAGATAATGTGAAACATCTCATTGGAAAAACAACTGACCTGGAAGATAGATTCAGGAAAGACAATTTAAAAATTATTGGACTACCTGATAAAAAAAAAAAACCTAGATATTATCCTTCAAGAAATCATTAAGGACAACTGTCCTGATATTCTAGAACTACAGGGCAAAATAAATATTGAAAGAATCCAACAAGCACCTCCTGAAAAAGACCTGAAAAGAGAAACCCCTAGGAATATTGTGGCCAAATTTTAGAGTTCCCAGGTCAAGGAGAAAATATTGCAAGCAGTTAGAAAGAAACAATTCCAGTATCGTGGAAATATAGTCAGGATAACACAGGATCTGGAAGCTTCTACATTTGATTGAAGGGCTTGGAACAAGATATTTCAGAAGTCAAAGGAACTGGGATTAAAACCTAGAATGATCTACCCAGGAAAACTGAGTATAATATTTCAAGGGAATAGATGGCTCTTCAGTGATATAGAAGACTTTCAAACATTCAGGAGGAAAAGACCAGAATTGAAAAGAAAATTTGACTTTCAAACACAAGAATCTAGAGAAGCATGAAAAGGTAAACAGGAAAGAGAAACATAAAGGACTTTCTAAAGCTGAACTGTGTACACTCCTACATGGAAAGATAATATTTGCAATTCTTGAAACTTTTCTCAGTATTTGGGAAGGTGGAGGGATTACACACACACACACACACACACACACACACACACACACACAAACACATAGACAAAAAGTACAAGTTGAGTTGATTCAGAAGAGGTGATATCCATAAGTAAATAAAATACAATTAAGGGGTGAGAGAAGAAAATGTTGGGAGGAGAAATTAAGAAATGAAATGGGGCAGATCATCACTCATAAAAGAAATAAGAAAAATCTTTTTCAATGGAGGTGAAAAGGGAGTAGATGAGAGGGGAAAAGTGAAGCTTACTCTCTTCACTTATGGCTTAAGTGGGGAATAACATTCACTAAATTTTGTATGAAAATCCATCTTACACTACAGGAAAGTAGGGGAGACAGGGACAAGTCAGGTGAGGGGGGTGAGAGAAGGGAGAACAAATGGAAGAAAGGAGTAACTAGAAGTAAACAATTTTGGGAAGGCACAAGGTCAAATGAGAGAATAGGAAAAAAAAAGGGTGGGGGCAAGGTAGGGTGGAGGGCAACATAGTTAGTCTGACACAACATGACTATTATGGAAGTCTTTTCAAATGATGCATATGTAGCCTGTATTGAATTGTTTGCCTTCTCAGTGGGGATGGGTAGGGAGGAAGTGAGAGAAGTGAGAATTCAAAGTATTAGAAACAAATGTTGCGAATTGTTATTGCAGCTAACTGGGAAAGAAGAAATACAGGTAATGGGGTATAGAAATTTTTCTTGCCCTACAAGTAAAGAGAGAAAATGGGGATAAGGGAAGGGTGGGGTGTGGTAGAAGGGAGGACACATTGAGGGAAGGGGTAATCAGAATGCAAAGTGTTATGGGGTGGGAGGAGGGAAGATATGCGGAGAAAAATTGGAACTCAAAACTTTGTGGAAATGAGTGTTGAAATCTAAAAATAAATAAATATAACTATTGAAAAATAGAATGGAGCAGATGGAAGGCAATGACTTTATGAGAAACCAAGAAAATAGAAAATAAAACCAAAAGGATGAAAAAAATAGAAGACAATGTGAAATATCTTACTGGAAAAACAACTGACTTGAAAAATAGATCCAGGAGAGACAATTTGAAAATTTTGGGACTACATGAAAGTCATGATGAAGAAAAGAGCCTAGATACCATCTTTCATGAAATTATCAAAGAAAACTGCCCTGATATTCTAGAAGCAGAGGGTAAAACAAATATTGAAAGAATCCACCTATCACCTCCTGAAAGAGATCCCAAAAGGAAAACTTCTAGGAAAGTCGTAGCCAAATTACAGAGCTCTGATGTCAATGAGAAAATATTGCAAGTAGCCAGAGAGAAACAATTTGAGTATTGTGGAAATACAATCAGCATAACACAATACTTAGCAACTTCTACATTAAGGGATTGAAGGGCTTGGAAAATTATATTCCAAAAGTCAAAGTAGGTAAGCATCACCTACCCATAAAAACTGAGTATGATACTTCAGGGGAAAAAATGGTCATTCAATGACATAGAGAACTTTCAAGTATTCTTGATGAAAAGACCAGAGCTGAATAGAAAATTTGACTTTCAAACACAAGAATCAAGAGAAACATGAAAAGGTAAGCAGGAAAGAGAATTCATAAAGGACTTACTAAAGTTGAACTGTTTACATTCCTACATGGAAAGATAATATTTACACTTCTTGAAACTTTTTTCATTATTAGGGTAGGTGGAGGCATTATATATGTATAAAGGATGGGCACAAGGTGAGTTGAATAGGAAGAAAAAATAAATTATTATTTAATTAATAAATAATTGATAATTTGTGATTAATAATAGCATTTTGATAATTAAAAATCAAATTATTAAAGAAATAAACAAAATTATTAAATAAAATTAAGTGGTAAGAGAGGAAAATATTGGGAGGAGAAAGGGAGTCACAGCATGAAGCAAATTATCTCTCATAAAAGAGGCAAGAAAAAGCTTTTTCAATGGAGGGGAAAAGTGGGGAGGTAAGAAGGAAAATATGAAGCTTAGTCTCATCACATTTGGCTTAAAGAGGGAATAACATGCACCTTCAACTTGGTATGAAAATCTATCTTACACTACAGGAAAGTAGGGGAGAAAGGGATAAGTGGGGTATGGCAGATGATAGAAGGGAGGGCTAATGGGAGTGCGAAGTAATTAGAAGTAAACACTTTAAGGGAGGATAAGGACAAAAGAGGATAAAATAAATTAGGGGCAAGACAGGAAGGAGGAAAATACAGTTAGTCTTACACAACATGACTATTACGGAAGTCTTTTGCAAAACTACTCATATATAGCCTATATTGAATTGCTAGCCTTTTCTGTTGGGGTGGGTGGGGAGGGAGGAATGGAACGAATTTGGTACTCAAAGTTTTTGCATGCAACTGGGAAATAAGAAATACAGGTAATGGTTTACAGAAACCTATCTTGCCCTACAGGAAAAGACAGGAGATGGGGACAAAGGAAGGGAGAGGTGTGGTAGAAGAGAGAGCAGACTGGGGGGAGGGGTAATCAGAATGCACGGTGTTTTGGGGTAGGGGAGAGGAGAGATGGGGAGAAAATTGGGAATTCAAAATCCTGTCGAAATGAATGCTAAAAACTAAAAGTAAATAAATAAGTTAAAATTTAAAAAGATTAAAATAAAATAGAAATTCATGGCTCCCCCTTACAGGCTCTTAGGCTAGATGGGCTCTAAGGATCCTTCCATCTCTGAAATTCCAGTTCCAATGACTGGCAAAGATAAATTTATAAACAGTATTCACAACTTTGCCATGTGCCCCAAAAGGCAGTTCCTGGAGCTAATTTTTTCTTTCTTCAGCTAAATCAACTCTTTGAATGCCATCCTCTCTGCCTTTGAAGCCAAGTCTAAAAGGACATATGCTAGTAACCTCATAGATCTGACCTTCATTCACTCTTTTCCTTCCTCATCTAAAGAATCCAGTTCAAACAGTACACTAACCATGTATGTGACCTTGGACATGGTAATATAACCTTCCATGGATTCAATGTTCTCCTCTGTATAAAAGTGAAAGTATTTATTTTAATATCTGAGGGCTGTGAAATAGAATAGTAGCACTACCTTAAGTTTCAACTCTCTAGTTCTAGTGATTTTGGAGTTCTTTTTTGTATGCTTCTAGATAGCTTTTATGACTTCCTTTAAGAAATGCCCATTCATATTCTTCATGAATTTATCAATTAAATAATGGATTTTATGTAAATGCAAGATAAGACACATATTTTTGGACCTGGTCAACTTAGAAATTTGCTTTCCTTCGGTATATTCATCTGTTACAAGTTGTTGTTTCAGGAAGGAAAGAGAGTATAAATAAAAACACTCAATAATTGAAAAAAGTGTCTATGTGCTACATATGTAAAGCATATGTATAAATAGATGTCTGTCATGCCTGCAATATATGTGAATATAAACACATGTATATATTAATTAATATGTAAATATACAAGTATATATAGATATATATATATACATATGTGCATACTTTTTAAGTGAGAGGCTTAGATTATATGTTCCTGAAGTCTCTTCTAATTATATAATTTAATAATGTCTCCATGTTCAAGTCAAAAGAATCCTCTCAGATATATGACTAAGACACTTATTAATAATTGAGTAGCTCATAACAAAGATTGAGGTAAACTCAACCATAATATTTATTTTAAAAGTAAAACCATTTAAGAATAGCTAAAGAGTAAATATTTTATACAAATGAGGTGCAAGAGGAAGAACTGATACAGAGGAATTAGATGGGAGAGTAGGGCTGGTAGTTCTAGTAACCTGCTTTCATTAGGAATGGGTTCAAGAGGCGACCACACATACATATTTTGAAGAATATAAAAATCTTCTAAATTCAGAGGAAATAAAATGGTTGGGGCACAGGGAGGTGGGAGAGGACAAGGGAGGGATCTTTAGAGCGAAGGGTGAGGGAGTAGGTAAAGGGTGGGGTATAGAAGTGTACTTCCATTTGTAGGAGGGGGAAGATTAGGGGAAGGATTCTTGCATGAGGATAGGCAAGAAATAGGAAGACAAGGTAGTGGGAGAAGTTAAATAGAGGAGGTAGGAGGGATAGGAAAGTACAGATATACACAAACATAAAAACCAAAAATCAAGTGTACAGTATGTTTGGGAAAATATATATCTACATATGTATGTATATATGTACATATATATATATAATTATACAGAAACATATCTAAACTTCATTGCAACTTCTGGAGGGGTGAGGGGAAGGGGAAAACAACAAAGTAAAAAAGTGCTCAGCAGAGAGCAAAAGAACTCACAAGGAGGCAAAGAAAAGATGAACACTTTTCAACAAAATAAGTGTTATGTATCATACAAGCTTTCTTGAAATGAAAATATATTGTTACATAATTTGAATCCTCTCGTGTTCTGGTATGCACATGACATGTTTTTTGTTCTTTTTAACTTTGTATTTAAGTTCCAATATTCATTTTATGATATGCTTTTTGTTTTTTTCCTCTATTCTGTATTTTTGTTCTGGCATTTGAGTCTAAAAGAAAAAAAAATTTTCCCAGAGCATAGCCATATTCACTGTCAGTGGCTGCCACCTTGTGGCCAGGATGGAGTATGGCAGACAGGAGCCAGACAACCACAGGCCTTGTCTCATTTATGACTGCTTAGATATGATCCTCCGGCAGGCCTGAAAGCCAAAGAGTCAGTCTAACTTCCTCATTTCCAGCCAGGCCTAGCACATTCTTTCCTTCTGTCATGGGCTAATAAAGCCTTGGTTAGACCCTTGGTAGGGCTGAGATTCAATCAGGACTATACTGGAGCCTGCTCAAACATCAAGTCAAATTTAAAATTTTCATTGTGAGCATTTGCAACTTGGAAATCAGAAAAAAAGTAAAAAGAAAAACCCCTACCAACCAGAGCTTGATGTATTGTTCTGATGAGTGTCTGGGGTTAAGAAAGGGATGGAGAAAATATTTATAATGCAGATTAAGCTCAAACCTAGGTCCTATGTATTTTTTTCTCAGAGAGCCAGCTGTTAAACACTTATTGGCACACCCTTGGGTACAGTACAGGGACATTTCATTGTATTTGAGGAGAAGCATCAGCGTAAACTATGAAGTGAGGAGAAAGCCCTAGTGGGAGAATTAACAGGAATTATAGACTTAGGCCTCAAAGAGCCTCAGAAATCATCTAGCTCAATTCTCTTAAGCTACAGTTGGAGAAACTGATGAGAAACAACACAGATGAGAAACAATTTGCCCAAGGTATCTCAAGGAAATAGTAGCAGAAACCAAACTTGAATAAAAATCTCCTAACTCCCAAGTCCAGTGCTGTCTCCATCCTTGAACCCTGCACTTTGGGAAACATGGAGAAGAAGGTAATCTTTGAGTGTCAGAATAAAGTGCAAGCTATTGATGGAGTTGTGAACTGATCCAATGGAGAGTAATTTGGAACTGTGTCCAAAGAGATATGAAGCTGTGCATATTATTTGACCCAGCAATACTACTACTAGATCTGTATCCCACAGAGATCAAAGAAAAGGGAAAAGGACCTATTTATATAAAAAATATTTGTAGCAGCTCTTTTTGTAGCAGCAAAGATTGGAAATTAAGAGGATGTCCATCACATGGGAAATAGGTAAACAAGCTGTGGTTTATAATTGCAATAAAATACTATTGTCCTATAAGAAGTGATGAGCAAGATGATTTCTGAAAAACCATGAAAGAATTTTATGAACTGATGTGAAGTGATCAGAAGTAGCAGAACATGGGACACAGAAACTGCAATATTGTAATAATGATCAACCATGAATGACTTAGCTGTTCTCAGCAGTATAATAATTCTAAGACAATTCCAAAAGACTCATGATGAAAAATGCTGTTCACCTCCAGAGAAAGAACTGATGGCTTCTGAATGGAGATTTGTAATGTTAAAAAGGTTCAAGAAACATGATTTCTGAGTAATTCAATCATTTTATTACTAAGGATAAAATATTATTAATAAAAGCAGTCAGTGGTACTCTTGGAGACCAAAGACCCTTTCTGATGTTGGACTCAGAGTTTATATATCCTTGGAAGAGTGGGTGTTCCCAAAGCTGGCAATCAATTCTAATTGGTTAACAATTAATGAAAGAATGAATATTACAGTGAGGGGTGAGTTTTATTCCAATGAGGTTTTGAGGTATGGGGAATGAATCAACCAAGTATTGATCCAAGAGACTTATCAATTTACATATCACCATCTGTCAAAAGGGAGACTACACATTATACCAAACCTGTCTGAGTAAACATAAAGAGCAGGAACCCAACCATTAGCTAAAACTTAGAATTTATTTTAACTGTCTTTGATTAGACCTTTTGTTTTGTTTATTTTTACTTTTCAACATTTATTTTCACAAAATTTTGAGTTCCAAATGTTTTCCCCATCTTTCCCCTCCCCACCCTAAAACACTGTGCATTCTTTTTGCCCCTATTTCCAATTTACCCTCCCTTCTATCACACCCCTCCTTTTCTTTTCCCCCATCTTCTCTTTTTTCTTGTAAGGCAAGATAGATTTCTATAACCCACTACCTGTATTTGTTATTTCCCCGTTGCATTCAAAAACAATTTTCAAAATTCGTTCCTAAAACTTTGAATTCTATCTCTCCCTTCCTCCCTCCCTACCCATCCCAGTTGAGAAGGCTAGCAATTCAATATAGGCTATATATGAGTACTGTTGCAAAAGACTTCCATAATAGTCTTGTTGTGTAGGACTAACTATATTTCCCTCCCTCCTATCCTGCTCCCCATTTATTCTGTTCTCTCTTTTAACCTTTTCTGCCCCCAGAAGTGCATACTTCTAACTACTCCCTACTCTCATTTTCTCTCCCTTCTATCATACCCACACCCCATTTACTCCTTTCTCCCCTACTTTCCTGTAGTGTAAGATAGATTTTCATACTAAGTTGACAGTGCATGTTATTCCCTCCTTAAGCCAAAGATGATGAGAGTAAGCTTTACATTTTTCCTCTCACCTTCCCACTTTTCCCCTCCATTGAAAAAGCTTTTGCTTGCCTCTTTTATAAGAGATAGTTTGCCCCATTCTATTTCTCCCTTTCTACTCACAATATATTCCTCTCATCCCTTAGTTTTATTTTTTTAGATATTATACCTTCCTGTTCAACTCACCCTTTGCCTGATGTCTATATATTTATATATCTATATCTGTATCTCTATCTATCTATCTATCTATCTATCTATCTATCTATCTATCTATCATCTATCTATCTATTTATCTATGTGTGTGTGGGTCTGTGTGTGTATAATCCCTCCAATTACCTAAATACTGAAAAAAATTGCAAGAATTGCAAATATTATCTTTCCATGTAGGAATGTAAATAGTTCAACTTTAGTAAGTTCCTTATGATTTTTCTTTCTTGTTTACCTTTCTGTGCTTCTCTTGATTCTGGCATTTGAAAGTCAGATTTTCTATTCAGCTCTGGTCTTTTCATCAAGAATGCTTGAAAGTCCTCTATTTCATTGGATTGCCATTTTCCCCCTGAAGTATTATACTCCAGTATAATTATTATATCCAGTTTCTTGGTTTTAATCCCAGTTCCTTTGACTTCTAGAATATCATATTTCAAGCCCTTTGATTCCTTAATGTAGAAGCTGCTAGATTTTGTGCTATCCTGATTGTATTTACACAATAATCAAATTGTTTCTTTCAAGTTGCTTGCAATATTTTCTCTTTGACCTGGGAACACTGGAATTCGGCTACAACATTCCTAGGAGTTTCTTTTTCTCTTTCTCTTTCAGGAGGTAAGTGGATTCTTTCAATATTTATTTAACCCTCTGGTTCTAGAATATCAGGGCAATTTTCCTTGATAATTTCATGAAAGATGATGTCTTTTTTATCACAGCTTTCAGGTAATGTCATAATTTTTAAATTGTCTCTCCTGGATCACTTTCCAAGTCAGTTTTTTTTTTTCCAATGAGATATTTCACATTATCTTCTATTTTTTTCATTCTTTTGGTTTTGTAATTTCTTGGTTTCTCATAAAGTCATTAGCTCCCATCTGCTCCACTCTCATTTTTAAAGAAATATTTGATTCAGTGAGCTTTTGAACCTCCTTTTCCATTTGCTTAATTTTGACTTTTAAAGCATTCTTATACTCATTGTCTTTTTGGACCTATTTTGTCAATTGAGTTAGCCTCTTTTTAAAGGTGTTATTTTTCTCCAGGATTTTTAGGTCTCCTTTAGCAACCTGTTGACTCACATTTCACGATTTTTTTGCATTGCTCTCATTTCTCTTCCCAATTTTTCCTCCACCTCTCTTACTTGATTTTCAAAATCTTTTTTGAGCTCTTCCATGGCCTGAGATCTTTGCATATTTTTTGGAGGTTTTGGTTGCAGAAATCTTGACTTTTAGGTCTTCCTCTGATGGTATGCTTTGTTCTTCTTCATCTGAAAGGATTGAAGAAAATACCTGTTTGCCAAGAAGGTAGAATTCTAGAGTCTGGTTATTTTCCCCTTTTTGGGGCATTTTCCCACTCAGTTTCTTGACTTTTGAGTCCTTTGTCAAGAGGAGGGTGTACTTTGGAGACATGTAAGTTCTTAGTTCCTCCATGTTGGCACAATCAAGGGAGAGGAGTTTACTCCTCTCCTGGTCTAGGAGTTATTGCAAACTTTTCTGCCCAGGATCTTTGAAACTGTCTTTGATGTTTTGTGGTTGAGCAATCTGGGAAACACAGCTGCTCCTGGTGATTCTGCCTTCAAGGCCTACTCCACTTCTGTTCCTGCTGATGCCACTTGACAAAGACTGGACTGTGCTCTGATGCAAGACCAGTACAATAGAGCTTTTCTGCCCAGAATCTGGGAGTGGGGTCCCCTCTCCACAGTTGCCTCCAGTTCCACCATGCCAGCATGCTCCTCCTCACGTCAGGACTGGCTGAGATCCAGATTAACTGCTTGATTCCTCCAAGGGCTTTAGGCAGAGAGTTCCCAAAACAGATACTGTGCCACAGCGACCTGCTGCTGCCCTGTGGTGGCTGGGGCCAGATCACATTCTCTTCTCACCAAGTTGAAAGAGCTTTCTTACCGACCTTTGAAGCTGTCATGGACATTTGTGGGTTGAGTAATCTGGGAACCACCACTGCTGCTGGTGATTCCACCTCAGAGACCTGCTCATGCCATGTGGTCAGAGCTGGGATGCATGCTGAGGGCTGCAATCTGCTCTGAGTCTGGTGCGATTCCTGTCTGCCTTCCAGGTTGTCTTGGACTGGAAATCTCTTTTACTCTGTTGTTTTGTGAGTTCTGCTGCTCTAGAACTTGTTTAGGGTCATTTTTTACAGGTATTTTATGAGCTATGGGGAGAGAGCTAGATGCTTCTACTTCTCCATCTTTAACTCAAAACTTAAAAAATGAGTATTGGAGGTTGTTTTTATATGCAACTAGGAAAATGTTATATAGGAAATGGGGTATAGAAATCTATCTTATCTTACAGGAATATAGAAGGGAATGAGATGGAGGGGGTAACAGAAGGGAGGGCAGATCGAAAGAAAGGGCAATCAGAATGCATGCTGTTCTGGGTGGAAGTACGGTGAGATGGGGAGAAAATTCAAAATTCAAAATTTTGTGCAAGTGAATGTTGAAAACTGAAAATAAATAAATTTATTCAAAAAACAAAACCAAGAAAACCCTAATCAGAGGGGAGGAAATCAGTAAGTGAGTGATAAGGAAAATAAGAGAGTGGGAGAGGTGATGACTGAAAGTTCCAAAGATTTCAGGAAGAAGAAATCTCAAAGACCTTCAACAAAAATAGATCAAGAAACAGGAAAAAAAAACAGTAACAAAAAAGAGAAAGAAATATAGCCTCCAGATCTAGCAAACCAGTTCAAATAATATGAATATATCCTGCAAACAAAAAAAAGATTCAAAAGTTGATTAACAGAGAACCCTGTAAAATTTGAGAGCATGTAACGTAGGCATATGTTGTTTCTGATATGTTTAAAAGTTATGCAAACTAGGAAAGCAGAATTTATGTCCTAATCAACGAATGAAATGGTTAGAATAGAAAAACTGGAATGTGCAACGGCAAACCTCACCAAAGAAATAAACAATAGATTAAGAATGCAAATACACAACGGTGAGGGACAACCTAGGAGGAAAAAGAGAAAAACAAAAACAAAACCCACCAGAACATTAACGGAGACTTGTCCTGCGACACAAGCAAAGCATAGCAATCTCAAAGACAGGACGCGTAGAGGATCATAGCTCCCCAGAAAAGCGCGATGATGAAGGAAATAAGAGAACTGCTCAGAACTTCTGAATATAAAAAGGGAAATCCCATTTGAAAGAATTCATAGCTATTGTTATTGTTGTTTGGCTCTTCATAGCCTCAATGTATGCCAGGCCTTCTGTCTATTCATAGGGAGCCTCCAGGGTAAGAAGGAAAAGGAAAAGCCCAAAGTTGCAAACTATAAGACACATAGTGGTTAAATTTAACAATGCAGTTCAGAAACAATAAGTCCTTCAAGACATGGGGAGAAAGAAATACAAAGGAAAGAATATTTGAATACTATAAGACTATTCTGTACTCATGAGAAAAAGGAGGAGAGAATGGAATCGTGTATTCCAAAGAGTAATGGGACTCAGGATGCAACCCAAATGATCTATCCTGAAGATCTGAACTTAACCACGCAGGACAAAACACAGATAATCAATAATAAAGAAGAATTGGAAACATGTTTAGAATAATTCTTGCTCTAATTCATAGACACATTACAGAATCAATCTTCAAAGGAGCCATCTAATCTAATCCAAGTAGAATGGTATAACATAGAGAGCATTGGATCTAGGACTAAAAGTATGGATTCAAATCCCACCTTTACTTGGTACATGACCTTCAGCAAGTTATTTCAGCTTTCTAGTCCTCTAGTCTACCTAGAGAATCAGGGTGATATGGTGGCTAGAGTACTGAGCCTTGAATCAGGAAGACCTGAGTTAAAATCCAGCCTCAGACTGAACTCAGTACTTAGCACAGTGTCTGGCACATACTAGGTATTGCTTCCCTTATATGTTTCTTTATGTGAGGTATTTGGATTCGATATTTGGGGCACTAAAAATTCACTTGAACTCTAAATAATTCTGCCCCTGCATCTCCAACAGGTACTTATCCAGCTACCACTTGTAAGGATTAGTCCATCTTCCACACAGCTGCCAAAATGATTTTCCTTAAATACAGATTTGATCACATCATTCTCCAACTCAATAAACTCCAATGGCTCCCTATCATCTCTGGGATCAAGTGTAAACTTGGCTTGCTAGGTTTTAAAACCCTTTCTTAAATGGAACCAACTTAATTCAATAATAATAATGCTAATAACTAGCATTTATGTAACACCTGCTATTTGCTAAGCACTGTGCTAAGCACTCTACAATCATTATCCAATTTTGTACTGGCAACAACCCTGGTAAGTAGATGCTATTATCATCCCCATTTTACAACTGAGGAAACTGAGGCAAGCAGACCTGAAGTGACTTTCAGACTTGTCATACATATATGAAGAAGAGAGAAGCCAGTTTGCCTGGATCCAAAAAGCATTTGGGGGGGAAGGGCAATAACCTATAACATATATATGTGTGCATGTGTCTACATCTGTATCTGTGTGTGTACACACACATACACATACACATATTTGCATGTCATTTCTCTCTTTAAGTGTACTATTCTTGATGCAGAGAGGAGAAGATAGGAGACAAGCAGAGGCTGAGAAAAGACATGTAATACGCAAGCACACATGACAGATATGCAGAGGACAGACACACAGATGGCAAAGTTCTCCTGTCTTTCCACCAAGGTCCCGAGTCAAAGGCCTGATCTGGAGTCCAACCTTTCTTCTGCTTTTATTTGGAGGGTTTTGGGGAAATTTTTTTAGGTTTTTTGGGAGGGAGGATTGGGGGTGGGAGGCCTTGGAGCACTGAACCCAGAGGCAAAAGGAAAGAGAGCATGATACTATACAATAAAGTTAACATAGTTAACTTGCATAGTTAGAATGAAGATTAGGTTCAAAATTCTTTATGTAAAATTGAATGTGCATAATATGAATTTACACAAAGAATTGTCTATACATATATAAATGCATATAATATATATTCACACATACGTATGTACTAGTTATTCTAAGGCAGCTAGTTAGCACAGTGCATAGAGGGCTGGGTCTGAAAGAATTGAGTTCAAGTCAATTAAGTCAGGAAGAACTGAATTCAGATCTAGCCTCAAATACTTACTAGCTGTGTGACCCTGAGCAGGGCATTTTCCCCTCTGTTTGCCTCAGTTTCCTCAACTGTAAAATGGGGATAATAATATAATCTGCCTCTCAGGATTGTTGTGAGGACTCAATTTCTCCACTGACGCCTGGCAGACTCTAAGCCTCACTGCATGCAAATTGACAATCTACTCCTGCCTGGAACTGACATGAAGTTGGGGAGATACCATTTCCTTGCAATGTTCCTACTCTTAGTGGCAATTTCTCATAGTCAAAAGGTTTTTAAGCTTAATAGCAGATGTATCAAATTATAGACTGTTGGTAGGGGGAACATCTGATGTCAAGTCCAAAATTAAGCTATTAGGCTTAGGACTTCAACAACAATGAGTTAGGGTCCTTTAATTCTTGGTAATAGAGTGGAGACAGTTATGTCAAGGGCTTATGAAGTTAGCATACATAGTTATTATTTGTTTCTCAGTTGGTTAATGTTAAAAAAATATGTTTTGATCTATATTGTAAATTTTTTAAAAGAAATATCACCTGACCAAAAGTTGGAATTGTATTATGAGATTTGAGCTGTGTTAAAAATGAAAAATAAAAAAAAACACCTCATTGCAAAAGACAAAGAAGAAAGAAAGATGGATTCCAAAAGTGGTTAAGCAGTCCTGAAAAGGGCTTGGCAAGCCCTCACACCAGAGGTGCTAGTACTCCCTGAGCAATCCATATGCCTCATTCCTTGACCCATGTGCTCCCTAAATGTGTGACTTCCATGCTTTTTCCCTCATCGCACATGTTCTCTGCACTTACACCTTCCCCACTGAGTGTATGGTAACCTGTGACAGCATACTTCATGTGCACCTGATGATATATTTTCTTATCTCTGTCTGATTAAATATCTTTTGCTTTGAATTAATATATTCTCCTTCTGAAGAATAAAAATTAACACATTGGTAAATTGGTAAGGGTTAATGAAATATAATTTTGAATGGATGCTAACCTAGATAACCAGCATCTAGAGTAGTTTTTTGAGTGTCCACATGGTGAGAAGGGGTACACCAGAAGATATCGATTGATCTACAGATAGATAGAGAGAAAAAGATACAGATGTGTATGCAAATATAGATAGATACAAGTATAGAGTGAAAAAGTTACAGAGAGAGAAAGAGAAATAGTGTTATTATGATTATCCTTGTTTTCATCATTAGCAGGTTTGAATCTCTTCCTTATGTTCTGAAACACACATTCCATTGCTTGCTGTAAAGGTCACCCCATCCTGTCAGTATCTCTTCTACTGCGTACAAAATGCTAGGGGGCTTTCACCCACCCCAAATTGCCCATTTCATTCCCTATTTTCTCCCCTGCAGTCACATATAGACTGTTACTTCTCTTTGATTAACAGCTTTCTTGGGAATGTGTTTTCTTCTCAGAGGAGCTGGGCTCTTTCATGACTCCTTGTGTCAGGCAATGTTCCTCTGTTTCTGGTTTCTCCAGTGTCCCTTATTACCCATTCTTTCCCAATTGGATGTTTATTACTCACTACTGTTTCAGCCTGTGTATATATAATCATTGAACGGAGAATCATAGGATGGAAAGGACTTCATGTCATCCCATCTAGGCTCTTCCTTCTAGTATCTGATTCCTTTTTATTCTTGGGATTTCCAGGCAAAGGAATTGATGTTAGTGTGGGATTGAGATTGAAATCCTTAGCATCCTAGGATATGATAGGCTTAAAGTGAATTAGGGTGTTAATACTAGTAGTAGCAGTGATGGTAATTGCAATAACAAAAATTACCTTGCAACATAATAGCCCTCTTTACTTTGTCATCTCAAAAGCCATTTTTTCTCATCCATAATCTCATTTTATCCTCCCCAAAGCTCCAAGAGGTAAGACTGGTATGAGTGCATACCCATTTTAAAACTAATGGAAGTGTTGACTGGAATTTGCATAGTTTTTTTTTTGTTTTGTTTTGTTTGTAATTACAAAACACTTTGCATCTTTCACAATTCACAGTGGAGCGAAAAGAGTGCTAGATTTAGCAAAGAGCCTGGGATTGAATTCTGGCAGCCATTAGCTATGTAATCTTTCTTATTTTTAATTTTTATTTTCAGTTGCAAATTCTCTTTCTTATCAAGTTCTTTCCCCACATTGAAAAGAAATACAATACCCATCATACATGTTGTCATGCAAAATGTATTTCTGCATTAGTGCTGTTGGGAGGTTGGAGAGAGACAAGAAAAATTAAGTAAAACAAACTATGAAATTGGGATGTTTCTGTTCTCTCTCTAGAGGTGGATGGTATTTCTCATCATGGGTGCTTTAGAACTGTCTTGATCAGGGTAGCTGTCTTTCACAGTTGGTCATTGTTGCAATATTGTTATCACTGTGTATAATATTCTCCTGGTTCTGTTTAGTTCAGTTTGCATCAGTTCATATAATTCTTCTTAGATTTTTCTGAAACCACTCTGCTTTCATTTCTGGTAGAACAATATTATTCTATCACAAATCACAAGCCCCACTTGCTCAGTCATTCTTCAATTGATGGGCATACTCTCAATTTCCAATTTCTTTGCCACCACAAAAGGAGCTGTTATAAATATTTTTGTATACATGTGTCATTTTCCTTTTCTGTGATCTCTTTGGGAGTACAGACTTGGTAAGATCAAAGAGTACACACAGTTTTATAACCTTTTGGACACAGACCTAAATTATTCTCCAGAATGGTTCACTGAGTCATCTTGAGGAAAAATCCCTTAACCTCTCCAGCCTTTGATTTCCTTTTCTATAAAGTGAAAAGATTTGCTCAAATGATATCTACAGTCCTTTCCAGCTTTAAGTCTACAAACCTGTAATTTCATTCTATCCTCACAATGGGTTTTTAGCTTCCTCATCTGTAAAATGGTTGCAATAACACTTGCCCACCTCATAGCTTCTGTCTATTTATGCCTTTGCCTAGAATGTCTCCTAAATCTGGAATGCATCCTCTCCTCACCTGAGTTTTCTAGGATCATGAGCTTTCTGTCATTTCTATGCAAAGTCTTTCCTGATCTGCCTTCTAGTTAATGGACTTTCCCTCCTTCAATTATCTTGTATTTAGTTATCTATAGGCACTTTGCATCCCCCAATGAAATACAAACTTCTCAAGGGCAGTGTCTGAACTGTCATTTTTGTTTTTGTATCTTGACTAATACAGAGCCTCACAGCTAACAGGCTCTTGCTAAATGCTTCTTGAATTCCATCTGATCCAATCTCTTCATATTTCATCTAAAGGAACTGAATCCCAGAACAAAGTTTATACTTTTCAGTTGTGGGATTGGAATTTGATTCCTCCAACTCCAAAATCAAGGCTTCTAAGTACTGGCATTAAGATCTTAACTCAGTTCCACCCATGACTCCTTGCATTTACCAAAGATGTGAGTTTTTAATGAGTGTCCCGTCCCCTATCTGTGTCTTGTTGTTGCTATTTTTCAGTAATATCTGACACTTTGTGATACCATTTGAGATTTTCTTAGCAATAATTCTGGAGTCATTCATCATATCCTTCTCCAACTTATATTACAGATGAGGAAACTGAAACAAACAAGGTTAAATGACTTACCCAGAGTCACACAGCTAAGGAAGTGTCTGAGGCTAGATTTGAATAATTCCTAACATGTGGCTGAAGAATGATGGAATAGGTTCATTAGAGTTGAGAATGTCTGAGGGATTGTCAACATACATGCTGAAATCCTGAAGCATGATGGTGAGAATTGAGAAAGAAAGGACTGTGAGCCAGATATTGAACTTCTGGAGAAAGGAAGGGAAAATGACCTTTTGTATGCAGAGGCTGGTGGAGAGCTCTAACCAAGATCTAGATAGGGCAATGATGATGAGAACATTTATATAGCACTTTAAGGTTTGCAAAGCTCTGTACACGTTATTTCATTTGATCCTCACAACAAGCTTGTACTTTTCTAATTCCCTTTTTATAGACAAGAAACTGAGACTGAGAAAGGTTAAATGACTTAACTTCATACAGCTGAGGCAGGATTTGAATTCAGATCTTCTTCACTCCAAGCCCAGTACACTAACTGACTGTTGCAGCTGGATGGAGGAACTTCAAAGGGGGTTCTGCATTTGTAATTGGGTGTTAACTTTGCAAAAATACTTTTACATAGATTATGTTACTATTAATACAACAAATATGTGAAGTAGGCACAGGATGTGTTGGTAATATTATGCCCACATAACAAATGGGAAAATGAGGTATATATAACTCAGTGAGGTTAATAACTTGCTTGACATGACACAGGAGGTTACCTAGTTGTAAAGTTTGGGCCAAAAGTTAAGTCCCCTAAGTCCCATCATGGGGATCTTCCCAAAATATCACATCGTGCTTTTGAGATAGGTAGTAAAAAAAATGAGTAAAACCTAAATGATGAAAACTTTAAGCCTATGGATTCTCGGGACAATGTCTCCATATCTCAGTTGCCTCTTCACTGTTCCTCTCACTTCCTCTCCCACTGTTTCCCTTAAATACTAACTAAAATCTGATTTTCTAAAGAAAGTCTTACTGAACCCATCTTATATCTAGTGCCTTTCCTGTGATACTTATTTATCCTATATATAGCTTGCTTTGCATATGTACAGACATATATATATATATTATGTATGTCTATATATATATATGTATATACATATATGTATGTATGTATGTTTGCATGCCATATCCCCCATTAAATTGTGAGCTCCTTGAGGGCAGGGACTGCCTTTTGCCAGTTTTTTTATCCCCAGGGCTTAACACAAAGTCTGGCACATAGTAAGTGCTTAATAAATGTTTGTTGATTGCTGAGTTCTTCCAATTTGATGATGGGCCCCTTCACCAGTCACCCTTCATTTTCTGGACTTAGTTCTCCATCCCAATCTCCCCTTCCCTAGCGGTCCCTGTTTTTCAGCTTTTTTTAAACTTACCCCCTTAGAATGTAAGCTCATTGAGAAAAAGGGTTTTTATTCTTTCTGCTTATATTTTTATCCTCAGTGCTTAGCACAGTACCTGGAAGTGCTTAATGTTTGTTGCCTGACTACATAGAATGCAGATCACAGGTAAGCTTCTAATAGGATGAAAGTTCATTGAAGGCAGGGACTTTCATTTTTGTCTTTGTATTATCAGCCTTCTCAGAGTGCATGGCCCATTTCGGACACTTAATTAATACTTTTTGATATATTGATTGACATTTAGGTTTAGAAAAGTGAGCAAGTAGAATTTATTTTTAAATCGTTGTATTTCTTTGACAAAGAAGGAAGATACATCACTGAATTTGGAGTTCTAAGATAGTATTAGCCCCATCTCTAATGTGTGACATTAGGCAAGTCACTTTACCTCTCTGGGACTCAGTCTCCTTTTCTTTAAAATAAAGGGATTGAACTAGATGACTTCTAAGAACCCTCCCTTCTCTAGCACTATGTAATTCTGAAATTAGCGAACTTGTACATCTACTAGAAGGGCCAAGGGTAAGCTACTAAACCAGACTTTTTAACTTGACTCTTCTGAACAGCTCAAGGAAGCCTCCACAGAAATTCCAAGGTAGATGATTCTTGTCAAAGTCTGAACTAAAAACAAAGAAAATTTGAGTTCAAATCTGACTTTACAGACTGGCTAGGTGACCCTCCACTTCCTCGTCTGTTAAGCGAGGATAATAATAGCATTTATATACTAGTGTTGTCATAAGGATCAAATGAGGTGGCACCTGCATGGTACTTTGGAAACTTTAAAGTAGTATACAAATGATAGGAATTATTATTAAGTAACCCCATCACAGAATCTGACCCTCCCATATTCATTGTAAGCATCATTTTCCCTTTCAAAGTTGGCCTCATTATCTGGCAGAAATGTTGCATCAGAATAGCCAGATGCAAAAACATGTGAAATAGTAGCTCCCTGAGGACAAGAAGCATTTTTTTTTGCTTTCTTTGTATCCCCAGCACTTAGCTCCATGCCTGCCACCTAGTAATGTTTAAATCATTGTTAACTGAGACCAGCGTGAGGAGTGCAGACCAGACCATTGTGATAAGTATAGACCAGCGTGGAGGATAGAACAGCACAGAGCAGCAGGTACAGGACCTAGAAGAGGATTCAGGGTGTGATCAGCAGCAGTTCCCAGGTTTCTCAACCCACAAAAGCCACAGACAGCTTCAAAGATCAGTGGGAGGGCTCCAGGCAGCTGCCATCTTACCAGTCCTCCACCTAGAGCCCCAGGGGAAATTGAAGAGCTGATCTATTCTCAGCCTTGAGTGGCAGCCCTGGAAAACCACAGCTTAAAGCCCCTGGGGGAATTGAGCCACTGATCTGATTCTCAGCCTTCAGTGAGGGTGAGTAGGAGCACTGGTATTGGAGCTCAAGGCTGCTGTGGTGAGGGGATTCAATTGCAGATTTGGGGCAGAAAAGTTTTTGGTTGTTCCCAGACCATTGCACAGGTCAGGAGACAAGTAAACATCTCTCCCATGATTGTGCCACCTTGGAGGAACTGAGAACTTACAGGCCCACAGAGTAAACCCTCCTCTCAACAAAGGTCTCAAAAGACAAATAACTGGATGGGAAAATGCCCAAAAAAGGGAGAAAAAATAAAACTATAGAAGGTTATTTTCTTGGTGAACAGGTATTTTCTTCCATTCTTTTGGAGGAGGAAGAACAAAGCATAACATCAGAGGAAGTCAAGGCTTCTCCATCCAAAACCTCCAAAATAAACATGCAGTGGTCTCATGCCATGTTAGATCTCACAAACTATTTTGAAAATCAAGTAAGGGAGGTGGAGGAAACATTGGGAAGATAAATGAGAGCAATGCAAGAAAATCATGAAAAGTGAGTCAACAGCTTGCTAAAGAAGACCCCAAAAATGCTGAAGAAACTAACACGTTTAAAAATAGGCTAGCCCAATTGGCAAAAGAAGTCCAAAAAACAAGGAGGAGAAGAATGCTTTAAAAAGCAGAATAAGCCAAATGGAAAAGGAGGTTCAGAAGCTTACTGGAAAAAATTAGAATGGAACAGATGGAAGCTAATGACTTTATGAGAAATCAAGAAATTACAAAACAAAACCAAAAGAATGAAAAAATAAAAGATAATGTGAAATATATAATTGGAAAAAACCTACCTGGAAAAGAAATTCAGCAGAGACAATTTAAAAATTAGGGGACCACCTGAAAGCCATGATTAAAAAAAGAGCCTAGACAGCACCTTTCATGAAATTACCAAGGAAAATTGCCCTAATATTCTGGAATGAGAGGGCAAAATAAATATTGAAAGAATCCACCTACTACCTCCTGAAAGAGATCCAAAAAGAGAAACTCCTAAGAATATTGTAGCCAAATTCCAATGTTCCCAGGTTAAGGAGAAAATATTGCAAGTAGCCAGAAAGAAACAGTTTGAGTATTGTGGAAATACGATTAGGTTAACACAGGACCTCACAGCTTCTACATTAAGGGATCAAAGGGCTTGGAACAGGATATTCCAGAAGTCAAAGGAACTGGGATTAAAACCAAGAATTGCCTACCCAGCAAAACTGAATAAAATACTTCAGGGAAAAAATAGTCATTCAATGACATAGAAGACTTTCAAGCATTCATGATGAAAGACTAGAACTGAATAGAAAAGTTGACTTTCAAATACAAGAATAAAGAGAAGCATGAAATGATAAACAGGAAAGAGAAAACATAAAGGACTTTCTAAAGTTGAACTGCTTATATTCCTACATGGAAAGAGAATATTTGTAACTCTTCAGACTTTTTTCAGTAGTTGGAGGGATTATATACACACACAAAAACACATACACACATACAAACACATAGAGAACATGTATTGAGTTGAATGAGAAGGAATGATACCTAAAACAATAAAATAAAATTGAGGGATGAGAGAGGAATATATTGGGAGGAGAAAGGAAGAAATGGAATGGGGTAAATTATCATGCATCAGGGAGGAGAAAAGGGAGGATGTGAGAGGGAGAAAGGGAAGCTTACTCTCTTCAGATTTGACTTGAGGGAATGACATGTTCCTTCAGTTTAATATGAAAGTATATCTTGCACTACAGAAGAGTAGGGGAGAAGAGGACAAGTGGGGTGAGGGGGATGATAGAAGGGAGAGTAAATGGGAGAAGGGAATAACCAGAAGTGAACACTTTTAGAGAGGGACAAAGTCAAAAGAGAGAATTGAATAAATGAGGGACAGGATTGAATGTAGGGAAATATAGTTATTCTTATGCAACATGACTATTATGGAAGTCTTTCAGAAAACTACACTTATACAACCTGTATTTGATTACCTGCCTTCTCAGTGGGGATGGGTGGAGAGGGAGGAAGGGAGAGAAGCTGGAACTTAAAGTTTTAGGAATGAATGTTGAGAATTGTTTTTGTATACAACTGGGAAATAAGAAATACAGGTAATGGGGTATAGAAACCTACCTTGCCCTACAAGAAAAGAAAGAAGAAAGGAATAAGGGAAGGGAAGGGTGTGATAGAAAGGAGGGCATATTGAGGGAAGGGGTAATCAGAATGCAAGGCATTATGGGATGGGGGAGGGGAGAGGTGGGGAGAAAGTTTAGAACTCAAAATTATGTGGAAATGAATATTGAAAACTAAAAAAATAAACCTAAAAATAATAAATTATTGTTAACTGACTGACTGCCTGAAAAGGAGAATTGACAGCTACATTGAGATCCATTTCTCCCCTTAAAGCTTAAAACAATCCAGAGGGAATATCAACCAATTTAGGGTAAGCTCAGACTGCAGTGCAGAGTGATTACAGCTCACCCAGTCTTTCTTTACTCAAACTAAGGGCTGTTCTTTATGCACACACACTGTGTTAATAGCTATTCCTTCAACTCCCTAATTGCTATCTCTGGTTCACTTTAGGGGAACATCTGCAGGAAATTCCAGTCCTACTGTTTTAAGCTCAACAAATTCTCCTTGGAACCCTGGAACTCCATCTTCTGCTCACACTCATTTTTCTCTTCTGCCACAGTTACCACCTTTCCTGGTTACCATGTGTTCAGTGATCAGTTCTCTGATAATTTACTGAAAGATGATATCTAAGCTCTTTTGTAGATAATGGCTTTCAAGTAATCCCATAATTTCTAAATTGTCCCTGCTGGATCTATTTTCCAGATCAGTTGTTTTTCCAATAAGGTATTTCATAATGTATGTATTTTTTTTGATTCTTTGGTTTTATTTTATAATTTCTTGATTTTTCATAAAATCGTTAGCTTTCATCTGCACCATTCTAGTCCTGAAGGAATTATTTTCTTCAGTGAGCTTTTGGACCTACTTTTCCATCTGGCCAACTCTACTCTTTAGGGCATTTTTCTCTTCATTGACTTTTTGGATCTCTTTTTTCATTTGGATTAGTCTATTTTTTGAAGTGTTATTTTCTTCAGTAGTTTTTTGAGTTTTCTTTAGCAAACAGTTGACTTGTCTTTCATGATTTTCTTGCACCACTCTCATTTCTCTTCTCAATTTTTACTCTACTTCTCTTACTTGATTTTCACAATCCTTTTTGAATTCTTCCATGACCTGAGACAATTTATATTTTTCTTGGAGGCTTTGGATAGAGAAGTTTTGTCTAAGACATTTATTAGTTAAAACTCTAGACAAATCACTCTCTCTCAAAAGTTCATTTCCTAACCCATAAAATGGGTGAAATACTTGCATGATTTCCTCCACCGGGTCATTGGAAACAAGTGCCTTGCACACCTTTAAAAGTTATATGTGTGTTATTGTCTCCTCCCCACCCCCAAAATATTTTTTTTAGTTCCTTCTCTCCATCCAGCACTGGGCTAGACATAGATACTATGAGGGAAAAACAAAATACAGCCTTGCCCCCTACCCCAAGTAGACTTACAATGTGATTAAGGAACTGGCTCCTTGAACATAGGACCCACTTTTCTTCTCTGAGACAGGAAGGCTACCCAGATCCAGGCTTGGCTTATGAACTCATATCCCTCTTGACAGTTATTTTCCACCTTAACACATGTTAAGGAGAGAGGAGCCTGGTGTTCATAATATTCACTCGAGGAACACATTTGTCACTAGATCACAGCTGGACTTGTATGCCTTGTCTCAATAAGCCATGTGATAAACTAAGCAATATCATAATAATGCAGACTGTGATTATATTAGTCCTAGAAAACCAATTTTGTACTTACGCAATGTTTTTTCGAGTGATTTGTTGTTCTTGTTCTTTCCCTTCTGTGACAAATATGACACAGAAGTGAAAAGCCCTTCCCTTGTCAGTCTCCATTGTTATGTTAACTAATGAGAGATAAATATGCCAAGCAATAGGTAATAAGTGCCATTCATTTCTGTATTTACTCCAAATATTTTTGTGGGAATACCGTCTATTCAGCTCCTCTTTCACAGAATCAAAGACTAGACTTTTATTTTTAGTGAAGTAAGCAGACAGGAGAAAGATGGTTAGCAACTGAAGCATATTTTCATTCTGTTTGGTGTGTTCTCCATCCTTCCCCACCCCACTTTCAACACTCCAAAAAGAAAAGAAACACACAGCAATAGAAAAAAAAGAAATTTGAGTTGTTGGAAGACAGCTCTTAGATATTGTAGCGATGATTATACCTGGTACTCACAAAATTCCTCCCCCTTTCTTTTCCTGATGAGGCAGTACAGGTGCCAGTTGGAAAGAAAAAAGGATGCTGTCAGAGGGATGACAGGCCTAGTACCTGGGGTTTTATTCAATGTTTAGGACTTCAGCTGATAAGTCTGATGTTCATGAGGCAGTTTTCTCATCTTTTCTGAGCATCATTAGTCGCAGTGGGTTTCTCATTCAGATGTCTCTTGCCTGCATTTGCTCTGATGCCTGGAGATTTGAAATTTACTGGTTAAGTGCCAGAGAAGGAAGAAGTCTATGCTTGGGAAATCCATGTGCTCAAGTTATCTGGATTCTTGTCTTTCATCAGCCCATTTCCTACCTTTTTTGTTAACTGGAAGGAAACATCCCTCAATTTTAAGTATTCTTTTCAATAATTATGCCATTCATTTGTATAGCACTTTATACCTGCCAAAGACCTTTCACTTTTATTGTCTCATTTGACTTTCATAGAAACTCCATGTAGCAAATAGGGTTAATGTAATTCCCATTTGGCGGAGAAAATTTAACTCAGAGAGGTCACATGACTTGACCCAATATCACATGCATAACCAGCAAATTAAAAAAAAAATAAAATTATCCCTTCAACTTTTTTTCCTATCCCTTGAATCATCTTATTCTTCTCTATTTTATCAATACTTGGCGTTAGAAAAACTAAAAGGTATCAAGGAAAATTTATTACAGCAGAGTTCAGAGGAATTGAATGCTTTGGCCAAAGTGTATCCCACCTCTCCTTTCAGGAGGAAGGAGTGCTGCATATGGAAGTGAGAGCATTCTTATCATGTCAGTTCAGGATAGATCCTCCCATCAGAGGACGAATTGGTCCATTCTCCTTTGGGTCACAAACTCTTTGACACACCCACTACATATCACTCCTTGGTGTGCTCCTCCCTCCCAAATATGTTTCAACATAGGACTCATGAGCAGAAAATGGAGGGATAATTTTATGTGGAGTGTGTCCACTTATGTACAAATTTCTCACCTTTTTACCTGACCATGCTAGGTTAGCTCTGATTAACTCTCACCCACTCAAAGCTGGGAGTTTTGACCCTGTGGAAATATATCTCCTTTGTTCCCACAAATTTCCCCCTTTTTATTAACATTTTTGTTTCCACTCCTAAATCCAATCAATGCCTCCTTACTTTCTTTCTCACATGAATTCTTTCCCTCTTTTGTCTCTCATTTTTGTGAATATGGGAAGGGAGCAAAGTTGATTGACATATTGACAAATTACAAGGGGACAGTTCACTTGTTATAAGTACAGATACAGAGACTCAAGAGAAAAAAGGCAAATCAATGAACTCTCCATTTAGAAGTTCCATCTCAAACAACAATCTGGGGAGAAACATCATCTGATGCAGTTTTTTGGTCTGGATACTCATAGCACAGCATCTCAGTATCTTCTTCCCTTTATCTTCCTATAGAAATCAAGATATCCATTCTCCTACAAAACTGACCTTGATATAATTTTAAATCAGCATTCCCAAGGCTTGTACCCTATCATTCCTACAAAAAAACAACTGGAGTTTCAGCCAAATGTCATGTTTAAGGAATTCACATTAGAACCCTGTTTCCACATTGAGCCACTATTCATTCTCCCTTCCAGAGGATGAGATTTCACTTAGGAATTAATAAAAGGCTGCTATACACACATAAATACAATAAGTAATCATTTTTTAACAGTACATGTCACATCATAAAACAATTCCAACTTCTGGTCATGTGATATTTCTTTTAAAACATTTACAAGATAGACCAAAACCATTCTTCTTTAACGTTAACTAACTGAGACAAGAATATTAACTGAGTATACTAACTTCACAAGTCTTCAATCTGTCTCCACGCTATTACTAAGAATTAAAGAACCTAACTTATTGTTGCTGGTCCAAGATCTTAAGCCTAATAGCGTAATCTTAGACTTACATCTTAACCTCAGATGTTCCCCTACCAATTTATTATCTAATAGATCTTGTATTATGTTTACAATATTTTTGATTATAGGAATTTGCCATTAAGAGTAGGGACACGACAGGGAAACAACCTTTCCCTAACTTCATGTGAATTCCAGACAGGAGTAGATTTGGAACTGGCATTTTAGCCAGGCTTAAAGTCTGCCAGGTGTCAGTCAGGAAATTGAGTCAGGAGAATGTTACCTCAGTTCAAGTAGAAAAGTCATTCTCCCAACTTTTCTGTGAGATATCACTTTTTTGAAATTCATATCAAGAGCTCACAGCCTCACTGGCATCATTGATCAGTGGCTCAAGTAGCCTTTTTTAATATCCACACCTGAGTTAGACTCAGAAGAACAGTCAATTAGTAATCTCATAAAATCTTAAAATAGCAAGCTTCAATAACCAGTTTCAGATATGACTATAATTTCACATTGGCTGAGGAACATCTTTAAAGCAAGTCTTAAGTAGCTTGCATGCCTTTCTCTTCTTGTTCTCATTTCTGAATTAAATAACAATCATAAAATCAAAAATATCATTAAAATCATGTTATTGCTCTAATAGATTTACATTTGTTTCCCAACCTTATCTATCCCTTTCTAACCATGCTCAGAATGAGTTACACATATGATAAGTTCAAATATTGACTTCAACTTATGTTCATGAAATGAATGCACAAAAGTATTACCAGAGGCTACTTGACTCTAAGAAAAGTAGACTGAAATTCTTTTCCCCAAACTGAAGATGTCTCTTGTTTAGTCTTAGTAATTAAGTTAGTCAATTGTATTAATACCCAATTGCTTTTACATCACTTTGAAACCAGCAAGGACCTTATTCCAATGGCATATAGGCCCAACTTAGGACCTTTTGCCCTTACCCTCAAAGAGCTTTAGCTCCATTTATCTTAAAGAGTCCTGGAAAACCTCACGTTCAAATCTCCTTGGATTTCTCCACTTGATCTGACTCTCTTGAGGTCTATAAACCTTTCCCTATTACTATGCCCAAATCTCTTTCTGCTTCCCACCCTTAATCCTGTCAATCTATTTCTCCAGGTTAGAGACCATCAAGACCATCCCTGGAACCCCCCAGACCACCTGGGGCCACCTCTGGACTCCTTCCTCATTCTGTCTGTAAATAAGATCCATCTTGTTTCCATAAAAGTGCTCAAACTCTATCCAGCCCTCTTACATTAAAATTATAAAGGCTCAAGATTCAATATGGATACTGGCGTGAGCAATACAAATGCTCAGATTCCTGTAAAAGTCTCCCAAATTTTGAGAAACTTTAATAAACTTTGATTTTTCTTTGAAAGAAGGCGTGGGTTGAATTCATTTGAACAGGACACCATGTGTCACTATTTTGGGTTTCCAGTCACCATTAACTTCAACAATTCCATAAGCAGCATCATATTTATACTTTCATTTCCTTTCCTTTATCTAATTATTCCCATAATTTTCAGAAAGAATGCTCTATTCTAAGGACTTTATCTTTCAAAAGACTATACAAAAGTAATAATTTGCCCAGCTGGAGTATAGAATAACTATTCATTCAGATTGACCACTTGCCTTGATTACGGAAATTTGCCATAACAGGGAAAAGCAAGGACAAGACTAAATGAAAAATTAGTTTTGCAAACATATAGTATCAATCCCACCTCTTAGCCAGTCTCAGGAATAGTCAGGTGGTAAACATTCCTTCTCAAAGGAACACAATGGGGAAACAGAGCCAGGAGGATTCCCATCGTAGGCAGATGGGACTGTCCTCTAAGGCAAGCCTCTATCTGTACCTGTATCTGAGTTTGGTCCCAGAGGCTTTTACATCAGATGTCAGGTTACACTAACCAAAAATTTTACCAGGACTTACACCTTAAATCTTAAATTTCTACTAAAAGCCAATCACTAGAGATCATTTATCATCCAAACAAGTTCCTGGTTTAGGAACTCCATATACAAAAATTTACCAATTTGATACACATTACATGGAGACCACCACTTTAACAAAGCAAGTTTACTCAAGTCTGATGTGTGCTGCTTGCTAGCCTCAGACTAGCCACTTAGGTGATTCTTTCAGGCTTTTCCAGTCTTAGGGGCCCAGGGTGGAGTTAGCACTCCTCCTGTCCTTTGACAATAGGAAAGAGTCAATATCTTCCTTGTTTTACTTTTCCCAGACCTGTCTGGGTAGCTCTGATTTCAGATTAGATCTTAAGAAGTTCTTCTGTAATAATGACTGGATTTTGAAGATAAATGAGGAGACCACTATGAGGTTGTTTGTCCAAAAATGTCACAGAACTTCCTTGTTCCATAAAATTCCTAGTCTTCCTTTTCTTTCAACTCCCATAAAACCTCAAGTTATTATAACAAATTAACATAGAAATATAAATTTGGTAGGCCTTCCAAAATCATACAAAAGATTTTACAGAACATTATTCATAAAAAAAATTTCCATTTCTTAAAAACCGTTTATATTTTATCACAAAACCTTCTTGAACCTAAACAACAAGCAACACAAGAAAAGATCTAAAACAACACCTTTACATAATTATCAAGTTTGTTTTCACAAACATACATTTTTAAATGCTTGATTTATAGCAAAAACAGTTTTACTTAAAACTTCCTTCTTAATAGCAAAAATAAACTTTTTAATATATTTAATACAATCTTACATGAAACATGGTTGAAAATCACATTTATAGATATCCTTTTTTTAACAATGCAATTCCAAATATAACATTTGGATAAATTACTTTTTCAAAAATATTTTATTATTTATTTAAAACTTGAAGCAATCCATTATCCATTCAGATGAATGCATTTCCACATCACCTTGCACAGAATTTCATCTCCTCAGCAACTCATGGATAAACACAATCACCCCAAACCACTGTATCCATTTTCATAAAAGCCGAGATTTCAAATAGAAAATCTATCATTATGTAGTAATGCTGCCATTATCAATGTTACTTCTTATTCATAACCAAATATAAGTTTCAAATTATCAAATTTCTATCACATCCTTTTAAAAATCCAATCTATATAAAAGAAAATCTAAATTTGAAAAATATGCAATAATTATATTAGATTATTGTTGCATCTAACATATGTCCATCATTGTGTCAAGCACTTTACAGTTATAAATGCCTAACATCAATATCTTTTTCTGATTAGTACTGATAAGAAGAGCAGTCTCAGATACTGCTTTTTATTCCATCAGGGCAGATTTTGACTTCAATCACATCAAACTTGGATTTATAATAATTGATGATAAACATTTTAAGCCCCCCCTTTTTCTTTTAGGTCAAATAATCTTTATATATAACTTCACATATTTTCCTTGAAGGAACATGTGGTGATAATTCTCAGCTCTGAATAACTTTTCTTCCTCTCCTTCTTAAAGAGTTGAAATTATGTCTCCTTTTGAGGCTTCAGATAAGAAAATGCAACTTTAGACTTTTAGTTTTAAATCAGTGTAATCAAGAGGTTAGCCCTGACAAAAGATGTAAGTAATGTGAATCAAAACTGACAAGTTGTATCTTTGAGGAATGGACCCTGGGAACTTAATAACTCATAGTAATAATTAAAAATCATAGTAACCAATTTTAAAATTTGATAACCTTCCAAAACTTTCTTTATTGGTTTCCCAATCAGGCTAAACATTTTTGGAAGTGCAATCTGGGGAGGAGGGACTAGCTAAAAGCACAAACTCACATGGACACACTGCTATCCCACCCATACTTTCTTCTTTTGCATTTCAAATGAACTACTTACCAATTTCTTCCAGCTTCTTTGTTCTTTTTAAAACCTAGAAGAAGTATTTTCCCTGAAGTATTATATTCCGAGCAGTAGAAGTCCAGGAAGTAGAGCATACCCAGTGAAGTCCAGGATGCATGGAGCACACACAGAGCAGTCCAGGAAGGGAGGAGTGCATGCAGCACAGCCCAGGACATGCTGGAAGACCTCAAAAAGGATTTTGAAAATCAAGTAAGAGAGGTGAAGGAAAAATTGGGAAAAGAAATATGAGTGATGCAAGAAAACCATGAAAAACAAGCCAACAACTTGCTAAAGGAGATCCAAAAAAATGCTGAAGAAATTAACACCTTAAAAAATAGACTAATTCAAATGGCAAAAGAGGCCCAAAAAGCCAATAAGAAGAAGAATGCTTTAAAAAGCAGAATTAGCAAAATGGAAAGGGAGGTTCAAAAGCTCACTGAAGAAGATAGTTCTTTAAAAATTGGAATGGGGCAGATAGAAGTTAATGACTTTATAAGAAACCAAGAAGTTACAAAATCAAAGCAAAAGAATGAAAAAATAGAAGATAATGTGAAGTATCTCATTGGAAAAAAAAACTTACCTGGAAAATTGATCCAGGAGAGAAAATTTAAAAATTATGGGACTACCTGAAAGCTATGATCAAAAAAAAAGCCTAGATATCAACTGTCATGAAATTATCAAGGAAAATTGCCTTGATAGTTGAGAACCAGGGGGTAAAATAAATGTTGAAAGAATCATTGATCATCTCCTGAAAGAAACCCCAAAAGAGAAACTCCTAGGAATATTGTAGCCAAATTCTAGAGTTCCCAGGCTAAGAAGAAAATATTGCAAGCAGCTAGAAAGAATTTGAGTATTATGGAAATGCAATCAGGATAACACAAGATCTAGCAACTTCTACATTAAGGGAATGAAGGGTTTGGAATATGATATTCCAGAAGTCAAAGGAACTTGGATCAAAACCAAGCATCACCTAGCCAGCAAAACTGAATATAATACTTCAGGGGGAAAAAATGATCATTCAATGATATAGAGGACTTTCAAGCATTCTTGATGAAGAGACCAGACCTGAAAAGAAAACTTAACTTTGAAACAGAAGAATCAGGAGAAGCATGAAAAGGTAAACAAGAAAGAAAAATCATAAAGGATTTTCTAAAGGTGAACTGTTTACATTCCTACGTGGAAAGATAATATTTGTAACTCTTGAGACTTTTCTCAATATTTGGGTATTTGGAGGGATTATTCACGTATAGACAAAGGGCACAAAGTGAGTGGAATAGGTAGGGATAATGTCTAAATGAAAATAAGGGGTGAGAGAAGAATATATTGGGAGGAGAAAGAGAGAAATGGAATGGGGTAAATTATCACTCATAAAAGAGGCTGGAATGAGCTTATTCAATGGAGGACAAGAGGGAGGAGATGAGAGGGAAAAAGTGAAGCTTACTCCCTTCACATCTGGCTTAAGGAGGAAATAACATGCTCTCTCAATTTGGTGTGAAGATCTATATTACACTACAGGAAAGTAGGGGAGTAGGAGACAAGTGAGGGTGATAGGGATGATAGAAGTGAGGGCAAATGAGAGAAGGGAATAATTAGAAGTAAATACTTTTGGGGAGGGACAAGGTCAAAAGAGAGAATAGTATAAATGGGGAGCAGAGTAGAATGAAGGGAAATATAGTTAGTCTTACACAACATGACTATTATGGAAGTGTTTTGCAAAACTACACATGTATATCTTATATTTAATTGTTTGCCTTCTCATTGGGGATGTGTGAGGAGGGAAGAAGGGGAGAAGTTAGAATTCAAAGTATTAGGAATGAATGTTGAGAAACGTTTTTGCATGCAACTGGGAAATAAGAAATACAGGTAATGGGGTATAGGAATCTATTTTGCCTGACAAGAAAAGAGATGTGGATAAGGGAAGGAAGGGGGATAATAGAAGGAAGGGCATATTAAGGAAAGGAGTAATCAGAATGCAAGGCATTACGGGGTGGGGGAGGGGAGAGATGGGGAGAAAAATTGGAACTCAAAATTTGTGGAAAAGAATGTTGAAAATTAAAAATAAATTAGTAAACATTTAAAAAAAAGAAATGATGAATATGAAGAATACAGAGATGCATTGGAAGACTTAAAACCAATGAAAAGTGAAGTGGTCAGGATGTAGAAAACAGTATACCCAATGACTATAACAGTGTAAGTAGAAAGCACAAAAAATTAAAACCTTGTGTGATCACAATGACTAATTCTGCCCCACAAAAGAGATAAGAACATGGATCTTCTCTTGCAGAGGTGGGAGATTATGGACAAAGCATGTTGCATACACTGTCACGCTTGGTTGATTTGCTCTGCTGAACAATCCTTTCCCCCAAATCCCACTCCCCGCCCCTGCCCCATCCCACCCTTTACTATTTGTTACAAGGGATAGCTCTGAGTTCAGAAAGAGGGGTTTGAGGGAGGGAGAAAAGAATACATTTGAAAATGAAGTTACTATAAAGACAAAAGATAGAAATAAACAATTTTTTAAAATATAAACTTATTTATTTAACTTTTTACATTCATTTTCACAAAATTTTGGGTTCCAAATTTTCTCCCCATTTATCCCCTCCCCCCACCCCAATACACCCAGCATTCTAATTTCCCCTATCACCAATCTGCCCTCTCTTCTATCATCCCTCCCTTCTCTTGTCCCCATCTTCTCTTTTGTCCTGTAGGGACAGATAACTTTCTATTCCCCATTAACTGTGTTTCTTATTTCCTAGTAGCAACAACAATACTAAACAGTTGTTCCTAAAACTTTGAGTTCCAAATTCTCCCCATCCCTCCCTCCCCACCCATTCCCTTTGGTAAAGCAGGCAATTCAATATAGGCCATATCTGTGTAGTTTTTCAAATGACTTCGATAATAGTTGTGTTGTGTAAAACTAACTGTATTTGCCTCCATCCTATTCTGCCCCCATTGTTTCTATCCTGTCTTTGGATCCTGTCCCTCCCCAAGTGTTGACTTCAAATTGCTCCCTCCTCCCATTGCCCTCCTTTCCATCATTACCCCCACCCTGCTTATCTCCTTCTCCCCCATTTTCCTGTATTGTAAGATAGATTTTCATACGAAAATGAGTGTGCATTTTATTCCTTCCTTTAGTTGAATGTGATGAGGGTAAACTTCATGTTTTTCTCTCAGCTCTCCTCTTTTTCCTTCCACTAAAAAGTCTTCTGCTTGCCTCTTGAATGAGAGATAATTTACCCCATTCCACTTCACCCTCTCTCCTCCCACTACATTTCTCTCTCACCATTTACCTTAATTTCTTTTAAGATATGGTGCCATCCTATTCAACTCACTCTGTGCTCTCTGCCTCTGTATGTGTGTGCATGTGTGTATGTGTGTGCGTGCACATGTGTGTACATGTGTTTGTATGTGTGTGTGTGGTCCCACCAACTACCCAGATGCTGAATAGCTTTAAGAGTTACAAATATTGTCTTTCCATGTAGGAATGTAAACAGTTCACTTATGGTAAGTCCCTTAAGACTTCTCTTTGCTGTTTACTTTTTCATGCTTTTTCTCATTCTTGTGTTTGAAAGTCAAATTTTCTTTTCAGCTCTGGTCTTTTCATCAAGAATGCTTGAAAGTCCTCTGTTTCATTGAAAGACCATATTTTTCCCTGAAGTATTATACTCAGTTTAGCTGGGTAGGTGATTCTTGGTTTGAGTCCTAGTTCCTTTGACTTCTGGAATATCCTATTCCACGCCCTTCGATGCCTTAATGTAGAATCTGCTAGATCTTGAGTTATCCTGATTGTATTTCCACCATACTGGAATTGTTTCTTTCTAGCTGCTTGCAATATTTTCTCCTTGACCTGGGAACTCTGGAATTTGGCCACAATGTTCCTAAGAGTTTCTCTTTTTGGATCTCTTTCAGGCAGTGATCAATGGATTCCTTGAGTACTTATTTTGCCCTCTCATTGTAGAATCTCAGGGCAGTTTTCCTTGATAATTTCATGAAAGATGATGTCTAGGCTCTTTTTTTGATCATGGCTTTCAGGTAGTCCCATAATTTTAAATTATCTCTCCTGGATCTATTTTCCAGGTCAGTTTTTTTTCCTCTGAGATATTTCACATTCTCTTCCATTTTTTCATTCTTTTGGTTTTGTTTGGTGATTTCTTGGTTTCTCAGAAAGTCATTAGCCTCTATCTGTTCCATTCTCATTTTGAGAGAACTATTCTCTTCAGTGAGCTTTTGAACCTCTTTTTCCATTTGGCTAATTCTGCTTTTGAAAGCATTCTTCTCCTCATTGGCTTTTTGAACCTCTTTTGCCAATTGAGTGAGCTTATTTTTCAAGGTGTTATTTTTTCAGCATTTTTTGGGGGCTCCTTTAGCAAGGTATTGATCCGTTTTTCATGCTTTTCTTGCATCTCTCTCATTTCTCTTCCCAGTTTTTCCTCCACCTGTCTAACTTGATTTTCAAAATCCCTTTTGAGTTCTTCCATGGCCTGAACCCACCAGACACCCACCTTGGATGTCTGGGATACAGGGACTCCAACCGCCACATCTTTCCCTGATGGCAAGCATTGTACTTCCTCGTCAGAAATGAAAGGCAGGAACAAAGTAGCTTCTATGGTCTTATTTTTCTTCCCTTTTCTGGGCATTTTCCCAGCCAGTTCAGACTTCTGAGATTCCTCTGCACCCCACCCTAGATCTGCCCAGCTAGTGCCTGGGGGCTGAGATTCAAATGCTCCTCCCCAGCATCAGGATTTTCAGTGGCAGGCAAGGTTGCTATTCAATGTGAGCTTAAGTTCTGGTGCTGGCTGGGGGCAGGGCCACCTTCCAGGCTCAGTTCCCTCAGGGGTTTATGCAGAGACCTTCAGTAATGGCCCTGAGCTCCTGCCAGCTTGGGGAGTCCCGGCCGCTGCTGCCTCTGCCATTCCATCTGCCACTGACTCCCGAGGGGGCCTGAGTCACGGAGACACCCACTCCCCTCTTGGCCAGCCCAGAAGTCTCTCTCACTGACCTATAGCGCCTGTGGGCAGAGGGACCTTAGTGGCTGCCAGAGGTTTCATTCCTGAAGCCTGCTCGGATCTGCTCCTCTGGGGCCGCTCGTCCAGGGCAGTGCAGGGCTGGGCTCCACTGTCTGGTGCACAACGGACCCATCGGGATGGCTTTCCAGGGCTCTCTGGAACGGAAATCTCCTCCTCTGCGTTTCTGTGTGGCTTACACTGATCCAGAATTTGTGGGGAGTTCTTTTTACAGAAAATATATTGGCTGTGGGTTCGGAGCTAGCATACATGGGTCTTTCTACTGCGCCATCTTGGCTCCTTCTCCCAGAAATAACAATTTTAAAGGAAAAAAATAAAAAGAAACCTAGAAATTTATTTACATATCAAGAGCCACTTTATTTTCATTATTAATACTATTATTATTTTCTCAGTCCCTGCTTCTTCTGGGTTGCTTGGGTTCTGATTCTGTATCAGTTCTAAAAGGCTATTGGTTGTTTTATTATTTAACTTTCAGTCTGGTATTTCAACTTTGCCAGTGTTGGAACACCAATGAATCAATCTTAAGCTCCGACTGAAAGCCTAAGGTGGAGTTCTCTCCCAATATTCTCTTTCTCTAATTACAGACCTTAGAAATTTTTCACCATAAAACATGAAACACTTTATAAACACCTACAGAAACAAAACATTTGAAAGAGCATAATAGAGTGAACATCGATTTCAAATTTGAATTCTGATCCATCAGAAACTCAGTTATTTACTCTGACTGATCTTTAGTCAATTTATTCCATAGCATCTATATTCTTCCTCCTCTCCCTTCTGCTCTCTGCTCTCTTTCAAGAGTAAATGGATAAAGGAATACAGCCAGCATTCCTTCAAATGGAATTCCAAAGGAACACTCAGAGGATACTTTACCCCCTTCCTGGTACCATTATCTTAAGAACGCTCACTTATTCTTCCCCTCTGCCCTGGTTCTCTAGGGGTTCTCTGCAGGCATGCTTCTCTGGAGGTTCCTCCCCCACTTAGGCCTAAAATTCCTCCCTCTCATTGCCCAAATCCACAGATTCCTGGGACTCTGGGGTGTCCTATTTCACCTGTCAGCTTAAGATTAACCCAGAGTGAACTCCTGGACATGGATATGATCAACAAAGAGGTTGAAGCACTGAACTTTACTCTGTCAGTAAAAGACCAATCCAGAGTGTAAGTTCCTGGGCTGACCTTACCATTGTCTGATATATTGGCTTGCATAGTCAGCCAGTAGGTGTCCCCTATTCCCCAATTCCTCTGAACTCTCTGCCCATTGTCCGAGATCATGTTCCTGAATGAAGCAGTTTCAACCTACAACAGTTGAAATCAACCAAAGTATGCTTTTCCCATCATATCTTATCTCACCCTGCCTAAGTCAGGGAGCTGGGCCCCATGTTGGACTCCAAAATTGTTGGTAACATGCTTGACACTAAAAGGTTTCAAGGGAAATTTATTACAGCAGAGTTCATTGGAATTGCATGTTTTGGCATGTTGAACCCCATCCCTCTTTTCAGGAGGAGCCAGTGCTGGATACAGAAACAGGAGCATTCTTATAATGTTAGTGCAGGACAGATTCTTCCATCAGAGGATAGATTGGCCCATTTTCCTTCGGGTCACAAATTCTTTGACACACCCACTACACATTGCTCCTTGGTGTGCTCCCCCCTCCCAAACATGTTTCAACATAAGACCCATGATCCATTGAGGGATAATTTTATGTGGGGTGAATCCACTTATATACAAACTTCTGACCTTTTTACCTGACCATGCAAGGTCCCAACTCTGATTAACTGTCACCACTCAAAGCTGGGAGTTTTGACCCTGTGGAAACATAACTTCCTTGTTTCCCTTTTTTCCTACATTGGGGACTTCTAAAAATTAATTCGCTTCCCCTTAAAAATGGAAAATAAGTTCATAAGTTGTCTGTAGGACTTCAACCAGAAAGAAGGGTATATTACTAGATGTGATTAAGGGTATCCCAACTCGGGGTAATTTCTAATGAGTCTCTTTCTGTAACCCTTCACTGGTCTCCAGGTCTGCAGAAATTCAGAGGTTCCAGAGAAGCCCTATTCAGACTAAAGTCCTTGATATAGGAATTAGATTTGAAAAGCCACACTTGATGTAAGCACTGAGATCCAGGACATCTTTTTGTTATATCTGTTCCTCTCCAGTGTTGCCAGGTCCAGATGGTCAAGAATCATTCCATCACTTAGTGATAAGATCAGTGCTTTCTTTCTACATAGCCAAAGTTGGCATCCTCAGTCATTGTTTGGGAGACTAACAACTAGGTTTCATAACATATTTCCAACAAAAGTTTCAAAAGTTCTTTTCATTTCTCACTTTAATGGCAATGCACAATTGAATTCAATGTCTTTTGCTTGATTCTGTTTTGAATAGGCTTATCCTTTGTGAGGATACCTTCTTCAAGCAACTTGAAGCAAGGGAATTGCAGCAAAATTCCTTTCCAAAAGAATATTCCAATCTCATGAATGAATTTTACCTTCCACTAGAGTTAAAAGGGGACTTCTTGTAACCTTTCCTTTACTCTTTGAAAATTTGTCTATTGATATTCAGTGTAACACAAGTTGGGTGCAAAGTTCCTAGTCCCTTAAATTCACCCCACAGAAATCTTGGACAGCTTGCAGCTTCAGAATGCATGTCTTTACTTCCTTGATTTTCATAACCTTTTTCAGTATGTGGAGTTCTTAAGGTTCCTATAGGCTTTTGTGCATCTGCTGTGGTTTTCTCTTTCAATCAAGATTTTGCCAAGCCAAATCCATTTTGAAAATGTAAGGAATAAGAAAGTTCTTAACTCCACCAACAAAGGCAGAAAGAAGGCTTTATCTATTGTGATGCAATGAAACCAATGAAACAGAACAAGTCCTGAGGAATTCCTAAAATTTACACTCTAAGCTTTTAATTGTGATAAAAGTGTTTCGATTGACCTATCTCATCTATAGTTGGACTTTGAGAGATCAATAATAATACTCAATAGTATTCTTTTGCTAACAACATTTTCAAAGCTCATCTTCCTATTTGTCACTTTAATGGCAACACACCACAGAATTCATTGTTTCTTATCTGACTCAGTGTTGAATTGGTTTCAGCTTTAAAAAAAAAAAGTGTTTTTCATTAAACCTGAGTAAAGGAGATTGTAGTAAAAGTTCTTTTCCTTAAGAATAGTCCAAGGTCATGAAGAAATTCCTACCTTCCAATAGATCTAATGGTGGTCTTGAAAATTTTCCATTATTCGTTTAAGGTCTGTCTACTGACATCCAGTATAAGACACAGGCTACAAAGTTGCTCAAGCTGCACACAGGGAATTTTTCCTTCAATTTAACTCCACTGACACCTGTGGCATTTTGCAGGTGGTGAGGACGTCTTTACCTTCTTACATTCTGACAATATTGTGCATTATATCATGTTTATTAAGGTTCTTGATAGACTTTTTCCCAAAATAATGTGTTTTGTTTTCAGTCAAGGGTTGACCAAAACCTATTCCATTTTGCCAATTCTGTGAAATGGACAAGTCTTAACTCCACCATCAAATGCACAAAGCTTCAAATTCTGTAACTATTGCAATTATCTAAATCCAAGAAGCAAAACAAGTTGTAAAGAATTCCCATCCTTTCTACTCTAAGTTTGTTCTTAGGAGAATAGCAAGTCATTGAGTTACCTAGAGAAAGACATTGGTAAAGAAACAATAGTATAAGCATCAGTGATAAGAATATAACTTCATACTACTTTTCCCCCAGAAAAGTCACAAAAATCATCATTTTCACTTGAATGGCAATGCACCATTGAATTCATTGTCTTTGGTTTGATTCTTCTTTGAATAGTCTTTGCCCTTGAAAGAAGGCATTCTTCAAGCAACCTGAAAGAAAGGGATTGCAGCAAAAATACCTTACCAAAAAAATATTCCTCCATGCAGAAACTGTCACACCACACTGCATCTAATAGGATTGTTCTTGAAATCTTACCATTAATCTTTGAATGTCTGCTATTGACATCAAGTGTAAGACATGTAGGGTACAAAATTGCTCAAGCCTGACACAAGAAATGTTTCCTTCCATGCAACTCCACAGAAATCTTGAGCTTCTTGCGAGGGGTTAGGGTGTATCTTTTTCTTTCTCTATTTTGATAATCTTCGGCATTTTATTGCATTTATAAGATCCTATAGACATTTTTCCAACAAAATGCAGAAATCTCCATAGTCTGTAGCTAATGCAATGTATTGAATCCAATGAAACAAAACAAGTCCTGAGAAATGTGCATTCTTTCCACCCTAACTATGCCCTCAGGAGAATGGTTCTGAGCCAATTAGAGATAGGGATTGATAGACCAACAACAGTAGCAGAGGGAAATATGCGACATCAATATGCCCTCTTACCATTTGCTTCAAAAGTTGCCAGACATTTTCTTTCTCATTTGAAGAGTGATACCCCATTTAATTCATTGTCTTTGATTTGATTCAGCTTTGTATAGGCTTTTTCTTTGATTGAATGTCTTCTTTAAGCAACCTGAAGGAAGGGGATTGCAGTAAATGTTCAGTTCTCAAGGAACATTCCATGGTGCTGCAGAAATTAATACAGTTTACTAGATCTAATAGGGGTCTCCTTGAAATCTTTTCATTTCTCTTTGAAGGTCTACTTATTGACATCCAGAGTAACTCACATAGGATACAAAGGTGCTCAAGCTTGAGAGAGGGAATGTTTCCTTCAATGAAATCCCATTGAAATCTTGGATATCTGGCAAATGGTTGGGGTTGTCTTTATCTTCCTCCATAGTGATAATCTATTGCTTTATATCACGTTTAATAAGATTCCTCTAGACTTTTTTCTTCCAAACCTGGTTTGTGCTTTCAGTCCTGAATTGACCAAAGCCAATTCATTTTGCAAATATAGTGAAAGAAAAAAGTCTTAATTCCTCCACCAAATGCAGAAAGCTTCACAGTCTGTAGCTATTGCAATGCACTGAATCAAATGAAACAACAAATCCTGAGAAATTCCCATACTTTCCACTCAAGTTTGTTCTTTCCTTTCAGCTATCTAGACTGAGTCATTGATAGACTAAACTAAAAGAAGATGGCCATAAGTGACATTGACATGGCTTCATACCAGTATTTTCCAACAAAAGTTGGCAAATTTATCTTCTTTCTGATACCAAAGGGAATGTCCATTGAATTAAATGTCATTGACTTCATTATACTTTATATAGTATTTTATTTGGAAAGAATACATTCTTCATCAACCTGAAAAAAGGTGATTGCAGCAAAAATCCCTTGCTGAAAGAATATTCAGTACCATTGTAAAAATTGCCACCTTCCCCTACATCTCATTGAAGATTTCTTGAAATCTTTCCACTGTGCTTTGAAGGTCTGCCTATTGACCTACTGTGTAAGACATGCAGGGTGCAGAGTTGATCAAGCTTGACAAAGGGGTTGTTTCCTTAAATTCACCTCTATGGAAATCTTGAACATCTTGCAGGCAGTGAGCTCATGTCTTTATCTTCCTCCATTTTCATAATCTTCTTCCTTATACCTCATTAATTAAGGTTACTATAGAAAATTTCTATCCAAATGTGGTTTGTGCTTTCAGTCAAGGGTTGTCAAGAAAGAGTAAAGTCTTAACTCCTCCACCAAATGCAGACAGCTCCCCATTCTGTAGCTATTGCAATTCATTAAATCCAAGGAAATAAAACAAATCCTGAGAATTCCCCATCCATTACACCCTTTTCCCTTAAATGAATAGCTTTTCCTTTCAGCCATTTAGACTTATTATTGATTTAGCAAAAATAAAAAGAGGGCATCAGGGATATTAACATGGGTTCATACCATTATTTTCCCCAAAAAAGTTGCCAAATCCACTTCCTTCTGATTTCAAGGGGAATTCTCAATTGAATGCAATGTGTTTGCCTTGATTCTACTTTATTTTGGTTTTTCCTTCAAAAAAAGCTATGCAACAAGAAATATGGCAATTGAAGCAAAAGTTCCTTTCCCAAAAACTGTTCTATGCTGTTGCAAAAACTGCTAACTGCTTGATCTAATAGGGGTTTTTTTCTAATATTTCCATCATCTTTGGAGGTCTCTCTATTGACATCCACTGTTTGACATCTAGGCTGCAAAGTTGCTAAAACTTAACACAGGGAATGGTATTATTATTGTAACCCACTACATATTTGAACATCTTACAGGTGTTGAGGAAACATCTATATCTTACTCTGCTGTAATAATCTTATTTATATCACTTTTCTGAAGGTTCCTATAGACTTCATTCCATCTGAACCTGGTTTGTGCTTTCATTCAAGGGTTGAGCAAAGTCAATCAATTTTGTAAATACAGAGAAAGAGAAAAGTCTTAATTTCACAACTCAATGGATACAACTCCAAGCAATTGCAAAGCATTGGATTGAAGAAATCAAAGCAAGTCATAAAAAATTCTGATCTGCATCATTTTATGTTGATCCATAGAATTATGAGGAAAGTTTCTTTCAATGTAACTCAAAAGAAAACTTTAATATGTTGAAGGTGGGCAGGATATAGCTTTAGTTTGCTACTTTCTCTTCATCAAATTCATTATATTGTGTTTGTTGTACTTCTATAGGATTTTTACTCGTCCTTACATTATATTACCTTTAAGTCAGTGAGTGACCAAAGACAATCTATTTTGCAAATTCATCAAAGTAGATAAGTCTTAACTCTACAATACATTCCAGAATCTCTAACTATACAAATTCATTGAATTCAAGGAATCCAAGCAAGTCCAGCAATTCTCATCCCTTTCATTTTACATGGGTCCATAGGATTACAGTAATGGTATCCTTAAATGTAACTCAACAAAGACATTGAACATATTGAATTTGATCAGGATACAGCTTTATGTTGATGTTTTCCCTTCATCTAATGCATTATATTGTGTTTCTTGTGTTTTTATAGAATTTTCCCACATCCTTATGTTGCAATTGATTGAATTAAATGATATATGAAATCAATCCATTTTTCAAATTCATGGAAAGAGAAAAGTATTATCTCCATCATCAAATGTAGAAATCTCCACAGTCTCTCTCTATAGCAATGCATTGTATCCAAGGAATCCAGGGAAGTTATGAGCAATTCAAGTCCTTATCTTTTTCTATTAGTTTGTAGGACAATAGGGAAAATTAAATTCAATGTAACTCACCTGAAACATTAAACACGTTGAAGCTTGTCAGCTTTATCTTGCTGTTCATCATCTAATGCATTTTATCATGTTTCTTGAGGTTTCCATAGAATTTTTCCCCATCTGGATGTTGCATCTTATTGAAGTGAGTAGGAGACCAAAATGACTCTATTTTGCTAATCCACAGAAAGGGAAAAATCTTAACTCCATCACTAAAAGTAGAAAGCTCCAGAGTCTCTATCTATAGCAATGCACTAAAACCAAGGAATCCATGCAATTCATGAGAAATTCAGATCATTGTCTTCTTTTTGAAATGATAAAAATTGAGCTTTAAAGGAAAAGTGGGGAAAAAATAATATTTTTCATGCCAATTGCATACTTATTACCTAGTTTCCAATTTATTTTCCCCATATTTTTCTCTCCTGCCCTCCTCACTCTCTCCACAAGATGGCATGCAATCCTACATAATCTCTACAAATACCTTTCCATTAAACACAATTTCACATTACTCATGTTGCACAGAACTGAAATGAATGGGAGAAACCTTGAGAAAAACAAAACAAAAATTGCAAAAGAGAAAATAGTCTCCTTCATTCTGCATTTTGACTCCACAGTTCTTTCTTTGGTTATAGATGGCATTCTGCATTATGAGTCCTTCTATAAATGTTTTATTTTCCTGAACTTCTGTAAAGGGCCAAGACCATCAAAACCAGTCCTCATACATTGTGGCTGTCACTGTGCAGTGCTCTATTTTTTATATATTAATTTTATTTAATTTTAGTGTACAATCACTACTACAAAACTTAGATTTTTTTCCCCCTGGCTATCCTCTAACACCCCTCCCCTCCTCAAGATGGCATACAATTCTATATAGGATCTACACATACATTCCTATTGAATACATTTTCGCTATAGTCATGCTATGTAGAAGAATTAAAATAAATGGGAGAAGTCATATAACAAACCAAAACATAATACACACATAAAAAAAAATGATCTGCTACATTCTGTGATTGAATTCCATAGTTCTTTCACTGAATGTGGAATGCATTTTGCCTTAGAAGACCATTGGGATTTTTTTTTTTCTTATCCAAGTCTACCAGAAAAAACTCTCACACACTGTGGTCATTGCTGTGCACAAAATTCTCTTGGTTCTGCTCCTTTCACTCAGCATCAGATCATATAAGTCCTTCCAGGCCCCTCTGAAGTCTTCCTGTTCATCATTTCTTATAGCACAATAGTATTTCATTACATTCACATAGCAAAATTTATTCAGCCATTCCCCAATTGATGGACATCCCCTTGATTTCCAGTTTTTGATCACTAAAAAGAGTTGTACTATAAATATTTTTGTACATATGGGACCCTTTGCCACTTTTATGATGTCTTGAGGATACAATCCTAGAGGCGATATTGCTGGTCAAAGGGTACACACATTTTTGTAGCCTTTTGGGCGTAGTTCCAAATTGTTCTCCAGAATGGTTGGATGAGGTCACAGATCCACCAACAATGAATTGTGTTCCAACTCTCCCACACCCTCTTCAACATTTTTCATTTTCCTGTTCTGTCATGTTTGCCAATCTGATAGCTGTGATGTGGTATCTCAGAGTTTTTTGATTTGTATCTCTCTAATCAAAAGTGATTCAGAGCATTTTTTCATATAATTATAGATATCTTTAATGTCTTCCTCTGAAAATTGCCTGTTCATATCTTTTGACCATTTATCAATTGGGAAATGACTTGTGTACATTTGATTCATTTTTCTATATATTCTAGAAATGAGGCCTTCATTCCTGAGATTAGCTGTAAACATTCTTTCCCAATATACTACATCCCTCTGAATTTTGATTGCATTGGGTTTGGTTGTTCAAAACTTTTCAGTTTATCAAAATTATCCATCTTGCACTTCATAATGTTTTCTGTCTCTTCTTTAGTTAAAAATTTTTCCCTTCTCCATAAATCTGATAAATTCTTTATTCCTTGCTCCTCCAATTTGTCCATGGTATCAATCTTTGTACGTATATCATGTACCCATTTGTATTTTATTCTTGTGTATGGAGTCAGGCATTCGTGTATGCCTTGTTTCTGCCACACTGTTATCCAGTTTTCCCAGCAATTTTTGTCAAACAGTGAGTTCTTATCCCAGAAGCTGGGATCCTTGGTTTTATCAAACAGGAGATTGCTATGTTCATTGCCTACTGTGCCTTGAGTACCTTGCATATTCCACTTGTCTACCCTTCTGTTTCTTAGCCAGTACCAAGTGGTTTTGAAAATTGCTGCTTTTTAATACAATTTGAGATCTGGTAGTGCTAGGCCATCTTCTCTAGCATTTCTTTTCATTAGTCCCCTTGATATTATGGACCTTTTGTTCTTCCAGATGAATTTTGATATTATTTTATCCAGCTCCAGAAAATATTTATCAGGCAGTTTAATTGGTATGGGACTAAATAAGTAAGCTAATTTAGGTAGAACTGTCACTTTTATTATATTGGCTCAGTCTATTCATGAGCAACTGATATTTTTCCACTTACTTAGATCTGACTTTATTTATGTAAAAAGTGTCTTGTAATTATGTTCATATAGTCCCTGGGTTTGTTTTGGCAGGTAAACTTCCAAATATTTTATATTGTCTATCCTAGCTTTAAATGGGATTTCTCTTTCTATCTCTTGCTGTTGGACTTCGTTACTAATATATAGGAAAGCAGAAGATTTGTGTGGGTTTATTTTGTAACCTGCAACTTTGTCAAAGTTGTTTAGTATTTCAAGTAGTTTTTTATTTGAATATCTGGGATTCTGTAAGTATATCATAATATCATCTGCAAAGAGTGATAACTGAGTTTCTTCTTTGCCTATTTTATTTCTTCAATTTCTTTATCTTGTCTAATTGCTACAGCTAATATTTCTAGTACCATATCGAATAATAGTGGTGATAATGGACATCCTTATGTCACCCCTGATCTTAGTGGACATGTATCTTGCATATCTCCATTGCATATCATGATTGCTGAAGGTTTTAGGTAGATACTGCTTATTATTTTATGGAAAGTTCTCTTATTCCTGTACTCTCCAGCGTTTTTAATAGGAATGGGTGTTGTATTTTGCAGAAAACTTTTTCTGCATCTATTGAGATAATCATGTAGTTTCTGTTAATTTGTTTTCGATATGATCAATAATGATAATAGTTTTCCTACTATTGAACCAGTCCTGCATTCTTGGTATGAATCCTACCTGATCATAATATATGATTCCTGTGATAAGATGCTGTATTCATTTTGCTAAAATCTTATTCAAAATTTTTGCATCTATATTCATTGGAGAAATTGGTCTATAATTTTCTTTCTCTCTTTTGTTTCTTCCTGGTTTAGGTATCAAAACCATATTTGTATCATAGAAAGAATTAGAGAGAACTACTTCTTCCCCAGTTTTCAAAAATAGTCTATGTGGTATTGGAATTAACTGTTCTTTAAATGTTTGGTAGCATTCACTTGTAAATCCATCTGGCCCTGGAGATTTTTTCCTAGGGACTTCATTGATGGCTTGTTCAATGTCTTTTTCTGAGATGAGGTTGCTTAAGTATTCAACGTCTTCTTCTGTTAATCTGGGCAATTTGTATTTTTTAAAACACTCATCCATCTCATTTAGATTGTTGAATTTATGGACATAAATTTGGGCAAAGGAATTTCTAATTATTGTTTTAATTTCCTCCTCATTGGAGGTGAGTTGTCCCCTTTCATTTTTGATATTAGTAATTTGTCTTTCTTTTTTTAAATCAAATTGACCAAAGGTTTATCAATTTTATTAATTTTTTCATGAAGCCAACTATTGGTTTTATGTATTAATTCAATAGTTTTCTTAATTTCAATTGTATTAATCTCTCCTTTGGTTTTCAGTATTTCTAATTTGGTATTTACTTGTGGGTTTTCAATTTGTTCTTTTGGTAGCTTTTCCAGCTCCATGCCAAAGTCATTGATCTCCTCTTTCTCTTGGTTATTTATGTAGACATTCATAGACATAAAACTTCCCCTAAGAACTGCTTTTGCAGTATCTCATAATATTTGGAAGGTGGTCTCATTTTTGTCATTCTCTTGAATGAAGTTGTTGATTGTTTCTATGATTTGTTGTTTAAGCCACTCCTTCTTTGTTATTAGATTATTTAGTTTCCAGTTGATTTTTGGTGTATCTTTTCATGACTTTTTATTACATATAATTTTTATTGCATTATGATCTGAGAAGGATGCATTTACTATCTCTGCATTTCTGCATTGGATTGTGAGGTTTTTATGTCCTAGTATATGGTCAGTTTTTTATATGTGCCATGTACTGCTGAGAAAAAGGTATATTCCTTTCAATTCCCATTCAATTTTCTCCAGAGATCTATCATGTCTTCCTTATCCAGAGTTTTATTTACTTCCTTAAGCTCTTTCTTGTTTATTCTGAGGTTGGATTTATCAAGTTCAGAGTGGGGGAGGTTGAGGTCCCCCACTAGTATAGTTTTGCTGACTATTTCTTCCTTCAACTCCTCCAATGTCTCTTCTAAGAGTTTTGGATCTTATAACACTTGGAGCATACATGTTTAGTAATGATATTGCTTCATTGTCTGTGGTGCCTTTTAGCAGGATATAATTTCCTTCTTTATCTCTTTTGATTAGATCTATTTCTGCTTTTGCTTTGTCTGAGATTAGGATTGCTACCTCTGCTTTTCTTACATCAGCTGAAATACAATGTATTCTGCTCCAGCCTTTGACCTTTACCCTGCGTGTATCTCCCCGTTTCAAATATGTTTCTTGTAAGCAATATATTGTTGGATTATGGCTTTTACTCCGTTTTGCTATCCATCTCCATTTTATGGGAGAGTTCATTCCATTCACATTCACAGTAATGATTACAATCTGCGTATTTCTTTCCCACCGTTTGTGCTTTTAGTTTTCTCATCTCCCTTGCCCTCCTCAATAGTTTTCACTTTTCACCACCACCTCCTGCAGCCTTCCCTTTTTTCTTTTATCCCCATCCCTTTTCCTTCCTTTTACCCTTACTGCTTCTTCCTTCCCTTTTGACTTCCCCTCCCCTTTCTTCCCCCTTCCCTTCCTTCCCTCTTCCCTTCCTACTGCCTATAGAGCTAGTTAGAATTATATACCTAAGTTTATAGTTCCCTCCTTGAACCAAATCAGATGAGAGTACCTCTCAAACAATGCTCATCTCCCTCCCCTCTTTCCCTCTACTATAATTTTATACTTCTTCCTGTGATATAATTTACCATTTTCTGCTTCCTCCTTTTCACACCTCCTGTACAATCCTTTTGCATGCTTAAATCATATTTTTATCATCACATCATTTACTTTATACCCATTCTCTGTATGTATATCCCTTTTACATTTCATAATAGATATATAATTCTCAAGATTAACAGGCATAATCTTTCCTTGTAGGGAAGTAAACAGTTTGCCCAAATTGAGTAACAAGATTTTCATTTTTTTTCTGTTTACCTTTTTATGTTTCTCTTGAGAACTGTGTTTGAAGATCAAATTTTCCATTAAATTCTGACGTTTTTGTCAGGGATGTCTGGAAATCCTTTACTTTGTTGAATGACCATCTCCTTGCCTGAAATATTATGCTGAACTTTGCTGGGTAGTTGGTCTTTGGTTGCAGTCCTAGCTCTTTCCCTTATGGAATATCATATTCCAATTCCTTCAGTCTTTTAATGTAGAAGATGGAAGGTCCTGTGTGATCCTGACTGTAGCTCCTTGATATTTGAATAGTTTCTTTCTGGATGCCTGTAATATTTTCTCCTTCACTTCATAGTTCTGGAATTTGGCAGTGACATTTCTTCGGGATTTGAGTTTGGGATCCCTTTCAGGAGGTGAACGGTGGATTCTTTCAATGACTATTTTGCCCTCTGGATCTAGCACTTCTGGACAGTTTTCCTTGATGATTTCCTGGAAGATGTTGTCCAGACTTTCTTTTTCATTGTGGCTTTCTGACAGGCCAATAATTCTTAAATTTTTTTTCTCCTGTATCGATTTTCCAGGTCAGTTGTTTTTCCAATTAGGTATTTTACATTTTCTTCTATCTTTTCATTCTTTAGATTTTGTTTGACTGATTCTTTCTGTCTCATAGAATTATTAGTTTCTATTTGCCCAATTCTAATTTTTATTAAATGGTTTTCTTCAGGTAACTGTTGCACCTCCTTTTCCATCTGTCCAATTATTCCTTTTAAGGAATTCTTTTCTCCAGTTATTTTTTGAACTTTTCCATTTTTCCAATTTTCCCAGTTAGGTTTTGGGCTTCCTTTTCCATTTGTTCAATTTTCCTTTTAAAAGAGATGTTCTCTCCATGGTATTCTTTTAACATACTTTTAAAATGATTGGCCAGTTTCTCTTCTATTTCCTTCTTCATCTGTTCCAGGAGAACTTTTTGTGCATTCAGCAGTTCATAGTCCCTTCTGAAGTGTCAGATGGAAGTACAGTCTCACTACTGACCTCTTTGGTATTTGTGTTTGGGTTTTTGTCCCCATAAAAATTCTGTGATTCTTTTTTCTCCTTCATTTTGCTTTTTCTTGTTCATGATGTTGATTAGTGTGTTGTGGATTCTGTTTTTTTCAGTTAGTAAATTGCCACCCAAGGTTGAGGTTCAGATCAGCTGCTCATCCCCCCAGGGGCTTTAAGCTGAGCCACTCCAACAATGGACCCTGGCTGCTGCCATAGTTACCACAGCTTCCAGCTGTGTGCTGTTGCTGTTGATGCTGCTGCCTGGGGCCTGAGCTAGGGGAGGACCCTGTTCCCTTTTCACTCTAGTTGAAAAAGCCCACTCACTGACCTTTAGTATCTGTGGGTTAAAGGATCTGCAAACTGCTGCTGCTGCCATCCCTGAAGCCTGTTCTGGTCTTGCTCCTCCTTATGCTGTGTGGTCAATGCTAAGCTGGGCCCTGCTCTGCATCCAGTGAAACAGACCTTTCCCATTGGCCTTCCAGGTCACCCTGGGCTGGAAATCTGTCCCACTCCATTGTTATGTGGCTTCTGCTGCTCTAGAATTTGTTGAGAGTCTTTCTTTACAGGTATTTTAGGGTTTATGGGGGAAAAGCTAGAACATGTTTGTCTTTCTACTCTGCCATCTTGACTCTGTCCCCTAGAGTCTCTTTCTTTAACAAAACTTTGCATCCATGGAATCCATGTAAGTCATGAGAAATTCCTTTCTTTTTCTTTTTCATTAGTCCCTTGGGAAATATGGAAGATTTCCTTCAATGAAACTCCACATTAACATTGAACATCTTGAGACTGATAAAGGTGCAACTTTATCTTACTCCTTTCTCTTCATCTAATGACTTACATTGTTTCTCTTTAACTTTGTCTAGAAGTTTTCCTCATGCTTTTGTTGTCCCATTAAAGTCAAGGGTGGATTGAGCAAATACATATTTTTTAAAAATTCAGTGAAAGCAAAACACTCTTAACTACACCACAAAATATGGAAAGCTCTAGAGTTTCTTTCTATTGAAAAGTATTGAGTCCAGGGAGTCCAAGCAAGTTATGAGAAATTCACATTCTTATCTTTTCCAATTGGTCCCAAGAAGAATATGGAATGTTTCTTTCAAGGTCATACAACAAAATCATTGAAAATGTTGAAGCTAGTAAAGTCATGTCTTTTTCTTGCTCTTTTCTATTCTTCTAATGCGTCAGCTCATGTCTCTTGATCTTTGCCAAAGACTGTTGCTCATCTTCATTCTCTATCCCCTTCAAGTCAATGGGGGACAGAACCAATCAATTTTACAAATTCACTGGAAGAAAAAACACTTCAATCCAGCATCAAACATGGAAAGTTTCAGATTCTCTATTTATGGCACTGCATTGCATTCAAGGAACCCAAGCCAGTCAAGAGCAATTTCATCCTTATATATTTTCTGTTGCCAGATTGAAGAATATGGAAAGTATCCTTCAATCTAACAGAAAAGAAACATTGAAGATGTTGAAGCTGATAAAGATAGAGCTTTATCTTGCTCTTTGGTCTCCATCTAATGCATTTGATGGTGTCTCTTGAGGTTGACCTAGGATTTTTCCCCTCCTTTTGTTGCACTGCAGTGAAAAGAAGGTGGGACCAAACCAATCCATCTTGCAAACTCACTGAAAGAGAAAGTGATTAACTCCACCAGCTGTGGAAAGCTCCAGATTCTCTATTTAAGAATGGAAACAATTCATGAAAACTTTGTGTGTTTAACTTTTTTCGTTGGTACATTGGGGAATATGGAAGATTTCCTTCCATGTGACACTGAACTAACATTGAACAACAACAGCATTAAGCATGTTGAAGATGGTAAAGACAGAACTTTATTTTAGTCTTTTTTCTTCATCTAAGGAATTACATCCTGTCTCTTGATCTTTGCTTAGGAATTTTCCTTATGCTTGAGTTGTATCTCATTGAAGTCAATGGTTGACCAAACTAATTCATTTTTCAAATTCACCAAAAGAGAAAACTTTTAATTTCACTACAAAATGTATAAAGCTCCAGTCTCTATCTATGGTAGTGTATTGAATTGAAGCAAATCATGAGAAATTCATGTCTGTATTGTCAATAAAGGACTATGGGATATTTCTTGTGATATAACTACACAGAAATATTGAATATTTTGAAACTCTTAAAGATACAACTTGATCTTGCCCTTGTCTCTTCATTAATGCACTACTTTGTGGTTCTTGAGCTTTGCCTTGGGTTTTTCCCCTTCCTTAGAGTACATAACATTGAAGTCAATGGGGGATTAAGCCAATCCATTTTGCAAATTCACCAAAAAAAGAAAACTCTTCATTCCAAAATAGTGGATAGCTCCAGAGTTTCTATTATAGAGCAGCACTGCATCCAAGGAATTCAAGGAAGTCATGAGAAATACGCATCTTTTTCTTTTTCCAATAGTCCATTGGGGAATATGGAAGGTTTCCTTCAATATAACTCAACACTATCATTGAATATGTTGAAACTGGTGAGGATAGAACTTTATCTTGCCCTTTTATCTTCATCTAATGAATTATATCATGTCTTTTGTGCTTTGCCTACAATTTTCCTTATGCTTAATAAGTTGTATCCCATTGAAATCAATGACAGACCAAACTAATCCATTTTTCAAATTCACCATAAGTGAATATACTCAACTCCACCATGAAATCTGGAAAGCTCCAGAGTCTCTATCTGTAGCAAAGCATTGAGTCCAGGGAGTCCAAGTAAGTTATCAGATTTTCATGTTCTTTTCTTTTTCTATTGGTTCTAAGGAGAATATAGAAGGTTTCCTTCAATGTTAAGCAAAAGAAATATAAAAAACATGTCGAAACTAGTAAAGATATATCTTTTCTCTTCATATAATGCATTAGATTATTTTTCTTGATCTTTGCCAAGAATTGTTGCTTATCCTTACAATGTATCCCATTGAAGTCAATGGGCGATTGAGTCAAACCATTTTGCAAATTATTAAAAAGAGAAAACTTTTAGCTACACCACCAAATATGGAAAGTTCCAGAGTTTCTATAGAAATGCATTGAATCCAAGGAATCCAAGTCAGGAGAAATTCATGTCCTTAAAATTTTTCTATTTCTCCATAAGAGAATATGGAAAGTTTCATTCAAGTTAATTCCACAGAAATATTAGATATGTTGAAGCCAGTAAAGAACAGCTTTATCTTGCCACTGTCTCTCCATTTAGTCCATTACTTAATAGTTTTCATATTTACCTAGGACTTTTCCCCTTCCTTAGGTTGTATCACATTTAAGTCAATGGAAGATTGCACCAATCCATTATAATAATTCATTGAAAGAAAAAAACTTTTAATTCCACCACCAAAAGTGGAAAGCCCCAGATCCTCTATCTATAGCAAAGCATTGAATCCAAAGAATACAAGCAAATTATGAGAAATTCTCATCTTTATCTTTTTCCATTGTTCCATTAGGGAATATGGAAGGTTTGCTTCGAAGTGAAATAATAGGAACATTGAACATGAAGATAGTAAAGATAAATCTTGATCTTCTTTTCTCTTTATGTAATGCTTGTGATTGTATCTCTTAATCTTTGGTAAGGGTTGTTGCTCATACTTATTCTGTATACCTTTAAAGTCAAAGCATTTTTTAAATTCACCAAAAGAGAACACTCTTCATTCCATCACCAAATGTGGAAAGTATCCCTCAATGTAACTCAACAGAAACATTGAACATGTTGAAGCTGGTAAAGATACAACTTTGTCTTCCTCTTTTATCTTCATCTAAAGTATTCTATAGTGTCCCTTTTCCTTTGCTTAGGATTTTTCTTGATACTTTTGCTTTATTCCACTGAAGTAAATGAGGTACTGAACCAATCCTGTTTGAATTCACCTAGAGATAAATTTTAACTCCACAACCAAATGTAGAAAGCTCCAGAGTCTCTATCTAAGTCAATGCATTGAATCCAAAGAATCCAAGCAAGTCAGGAAATATTTGCCTCCTTATCTTTTTCTGTTTCTGGATTAAAGAATATGGAAATTTTCCTTCAATGTGACTCAGCAGAAACATTGAACATGTTGAGCCTGGTAAAGATAGAACTTTATCATGCCATTTGCTCTCATTTAATGTATTACCTCATGTCTCTTGAGCTTGGCCTAGAATTTTTTCCATCATTAAGTTGTATTCCATTGAAGTCAGTGGGGGATTGGACCAATCCACTTTCAAAATTCACTGAATGAGAAAACTCTGAAATCCGCCAATGAAAGAAGAGTCTTATAATGTCTCTGTATAGCAATTCAATTAATCCAAAGAATTTAAGCAAGTCAGAAGAAAGGAAATTGCCATTAAGTTCAGGGACACTTCAGGGAAACATCTCCTTAACTTCATGTCACTTCCAGGCAGGAGTAGATTGTCAATTAGCATTTAGTCAGGCTTAAAGTCTGCCAAGCATCAGTGGGGAAATTGAATCAGGAGAATCCTACCTCAGTTCAGGCAGAACAGTCATTCTGCCACCCTTCCCATGAAATCACCTTTTTGCAGTTCATACCAGTATCTCACAGGTTCACTGGCATCATTATTCAGTGGCTCAGACAGCCTTTCTTACTATCCACACTTGGAGTTAGACTTAGAAGAATGGCCAATTAATAATTACATAAAATCATAAAATAGCATGTTCCAATAATCAGTTTCAGATATTACTGTAATTTCACATTGGCTTAGGAACATCTTTAAAACAAATCTTAAGTAGCTTACATGCCTTTCTATTCTTATTCTAGTTCCTGTTTAAATAACTATCATAAAATCGAGTTTACCATTAACATCATGTTATTGATTTACATCTATTTTCCAAGCTTCTCTACCCCTTCTTAACCATGCTCAGTCTAAAAGAATGAGTTATACATATGATAATTTCGAACACTAACTTCAACATATGTTCAAGAAATTAATTCAAATCAAAACAGAAATAATTAACTTTCCATCAGTGCAAAATATGACCAGAAGTTACCTGCCTCTAAGAAACTTAGACTGAATTTCTTTTCCCCAGCTGATGATATCTCTGATTTATATATCTCTGGGTTATGCTTATGGTCAGAGTTCAAAATACATTTCGGCTTTGGGTCAGGGTTAAAGTCCCAACTCTATTGAGGGTTTGACTTAGGGTTACTACTAGAGTGAAAAGCAGATTGAGGGTTAGAATAAGGAGACTTTGAGTTGGAGGCCTTTATACATCAAGTTAAAGCCACATATGCTTATGTTTTGGTGAGAGTTTCAGTTGGAAGTATTTCCTGTTAAGGTTAGATTTAGTTATTTAGGTTAGGGGTATGGTCAGATTTTGTGTCATAGTGCAAGGCATTTCACATTAGTTAGGAGTCGAATGCCACCATTTTATGCTCAGGGTTAGAGATAGAGAAGGAGGGGTAGGGTTAAGGGTAGACTGTTATTTACATTCAGGGTTAGGATTAGTATCAGAGTCCTAGTGGGAGGGTAGACTTTGGTTAGTATTAGAGGTAAGGTTAGAATCAGAGGCACTTTTTTTTTTAATTTTTATTTATTTATTTATTTAACTTTTTACATTCATTTTCACAAAATTTTGGGTTCCAAATTTTCTCCCCTTTTATTCCCTCCCCCCACCCCAATACCCCAAGCAATCTAATTTTCCCTATCTCCAATCTGCCCTCTCTTCTGTCATCCCTCCCTTCTCTTGTCTCCATCTTCTCTTTTCTCCTGTAGGGCCAGATGACTTTCTATTCCTCATTAACTGTATGTCTTCTTTCCTAGTAGCAACAGCAATACTAAAACTTTGAGTTCCAAATTCTCCCCATCCCTCCCTCCCCACCCATTCCCTTTGGGAAGGCAGGCAATTCAATATAGGCCATATCTGTGTAATTTTGCAAATGACTTCCCTGATAGTCATGTTCTATAAGACTAACTGAATTACCCTCCATCCTACCCTGCCCCTCATTGTTCCTCTTCTATCTTTTGATCCTGTCCCTCCCCAAGAGTGTTGACTTCAAATTACTCCCTTCTCCCTTTGCCCTCCCTTCCATCATCCCCCCACTTGCTTATCTCCTTCTCCCCCACTTTCCTGTACTGTAAGATAGGTTTTCATACGAAAATGAGTGTGCATTTTATTCCTTCCTTTAGTCAAATGTGATGAGGGTAAACTAATTGTTTTTTTTTTTCTCGGCTCTCCTCTTTTTCCCTCCACTAAAAAGTCTCCTACTTGCCTCTTAAATGACATATAATTACCCCATTCCATTTCACCCTCTTTCCTCCCACTACATTTCTCTCTCACCATTTACCTTAATTTCTTTTCAGCTATGGTCCCATCCTATTCAATTCACTGTGTGCTCTCTGTCTCTGTATGTGTGTGCATGTGTGTATGTGTGTGTGTGTGCATGCATGTACATGTGTGTGTATGGACCCACCAACTACCCAGATACTGAAAAGTTTTAAGAGTTTCAAATATTGTCTTTCCATGTAGGAATGTAAACAGTTCACTTATGGTAAGTCCCTTAAGACTTCTCTTTGCTGTTTACTTTTTCATGCTTCTTCTCATTCTTGTCTTTGAAAGTCAAATTTTCTTTTCAGCTCTGGTCTTTTCATCAAGAATGATTGAAAGTCCTCTGTTTCATTGAAAGACCATATTTTCCCCTGAAGTATTATACTCAGTTTAGCTGGGTAGGTGATTCTTGGTTTGAGTCCTAGTTCCTTTAACTTCTGGTATATCCTATTCCATGCCCTTCGATCCCTTAATGTAGAAGCTGCTAGATCTTGAGTTATCCTGATTGTATTTCCACAGTACTGGAATTGTTTCTTTCTAGCTGCTTGCAAGATTTTTCTCCTTGAGCTGGGAGTTCCGGAATTTGGCCACAATGTTCCTAGGAGATTCTCTTTTTGGATCTCTTTCAGGTGGTGATTGATGGATTCTTTCAATACTTATTTTGCCCTCTGGTTCTAGAATGTCAGGGCAGTTTTCCTTGATAATTTCACGGAAGATGATGTCTAGGTTCTTTTTTTGATCATGACTTTCAGGTAGTCCCATAATTTTTAAATTGTCTCTCCTGGATCTATTTTCCAGGTCAGTTGTTTTTCCAATGAGATATTTCACATTCTCTTCCATTTTTTCATTTTTTTGGTTTTGTTTTGTGATTTCTTAGTTTCTCGTAAAGTCGTTAGACTCCATCTGTTCCATTCTAATTTTGAGAGAACTATTAAATTCAGTGATCTTTTGAACCTCTTTTTTCCATTTGGCTCATTCTGCTTTTGAAAGCATTCTTCTCCTCATCGGCTTTTTGAACCTCTTTTGCCAATTGAGTGAGCCTATTCTTCAAGGTGTTATTTTCTTCAGCATTTTTTTGGGTCTCCTTAACCAAGGTATTGACCCATTTTTCATACTTTTCTTGCATCTCTGTCATTTCTCTTCCCAGTTTTTCCTCCACCTGTCTAACTTGCTTTTCAAAATCCTTTTTGAGCTCTTCCAAGGCCTGAGCCCACCCGACATCCCCCTCGGATGTCTGGGGTACTGAGGCCCCGCCCTCCACGTCTTTCCCTGATGGCAAGAATATTTCCTGGTTGTCGTCGTCAGATCCAAGTCGGGATCATTTGCATTTGTTGGAAAAAACTCTCTATATTCTTATTTTTCTTCCCTTTTCTAGGCATTTTCCCAGCCAGTTACTTGACTTCTGAGATTCCTGTCCACCCCCGCCTAGATCCGCCCAGCTAGTGCTTGGGGTGAGATTCAAATGTGCTTTCCCTGCCGCCGCCTGCTAATCAATGTGAGCTTTAGTTCTGGTGCTGGGGTGGGGGCAGGGCCGCCTCCCAGGCTTTTCTTCCTCAGGGGCTTTATGCAGAGACCTTCAGAAATGGAGCAGGTGGGGCAGGGCCGTCTCCCAGGCTCAGCTCCACGCCGCTGCTGCCTCTGCCGTCGCCCTGCCTCTGCCCCCGCTGCTTCCTGCCCCCGTCTCTGCCGCCACCGCTTCTTCCTGAGGGGGCCCGAATCACGGAGACACTCTGCTCCCCTCCTCCAGCCCAGCGTCTCTCTCTCTCTCTGACCTGTAGCTTCTGTGGGCAGAGGGACTTTTCCGGCTGCCGGAGCTTCCGTCCTTGAAGCCTGCTCGGGTCAGCTTCTCTGGGGCCGCGGCCAGGGCAGCGCTGCGGTGGGTTCCGCTTTCCGGGGCACGATGGACCCTGAGGATGGGTCTCCAGGGCTCTCTGGCACGGAAATCTCTTCCACTCTCTTTCTGCACACCTTTCAGTGATCCAGAATTTATACAGATCTCTTTTTACATTAATTCTATGGGCTGTGGGTTGGAGCTCGGAAACGTGCGTCCTTCTACTCCGCCATCTTGGCTCCGCCCCCAGAGGCACTTCTAATCAGGTTAGGGTTAGTTTTAGAGTTGGAAGATTAGAATCAGAGACATTGAGAGTTAGAGTGGGATGCACTTAGAGTTAGAGTGAGAGGCATTTATGGTTAGAGTTGTAGGCAGAGTTGGAGGTTAGCTTTAGGATGAGGTTTGGGAAAAGTGTCAGAGGTACTTTTTGGTTAGAGTTAAGGTTAGGATTAGTGTTAGTGTTTGGTTTAGTTTGAGGTATAGTCTAAAGCATTTAGGGATACTGCTAGAGTTTTGTGTTCAAGTTAGGCCTAGTTTGATTTGGAAGCTAAGTACCAATCTAGGATTAAAATCAAGAATCACCTATCTACAAAAATTGACTATAATACTTCAGGAAAAAAAATGGAATTTCAATGAAATAGAGAACATCAAAGCATTCCTGTTAAAAAGATCAGAGCTGAACAGAAAATTTGACTTTCAAATACAGGAATGAAGAGGAACATGAAAAGGTAAACAGGAAGGAGAAGCCATAAAAAACTCATTAAAGTTGAATTGTTTATGTTGCTACCTGGAAAGATAGTATTTGTAACTAATAAGGCTGTTTTTCAGTATTAAGGGAGTTAGAGGGAATATATGTGTGCATGTATATATATATGTGTGTATGTGTTTTTGTGTATACATATATATGTATATATGTGTATGTATATGTTAAGTATGCGTATGAGTATGTGTGTAACACACATGTGTATGTATATGTTTAGGTAGCTATATGTACATGTGTGTTGTGTATACACACATGTATATATGTATACATGTACACATACATCTATATGTGCATATGCACATGCATGCACACATGAATACATATATACACACAGATACATATGTACATTCATAGACAGAGGGCACAGGGTGACTTGAATATTAAGGACAAATACGTAAAAAATAAAATTTACTGAAGAATGGAATTTACTAGGAGAAAGAGAAAGGGAGAGGTAGAATAAAGCATATCATTTCACCTAAGTGGCAAGAAAGAGCTTTTAAAATTCAGGGTAAGAGTGGGGAGATGAAAGGGAATAAGTGAGTCTTACTCTCATGGGATTTGGCTTAAGGAGCAAATAACACAAACTCATTTGGGTATGGAAATCTATTTTGCCATACCGGAAAAAACAAGATAGGCGCATGGAAGGAAAGGGTTCTGATAGAAGGGAGGACAGACTGGAGGAAGGAGTGGATGGGGAGCAAGTTGTCCTGGGATGAGATGGGGAGAAAATTTGGAATTCCAATTCTTGTGGGAGTGAATGCTAAAAACTGAAAAACAAATAATATTTAATTTAAAAAAAGAAAGAGATGTGGAAAGATGAGAAGTTAAGAGTTGAAATTTAGACTACAAGAAAATAAAATTAAGAGCAAGAAAGACCAGTATGCTATCTTCTTTGAGTTTGTATGTGCATAAAACTGTGTATGTGTATTCAAAAGTTTCACATCCAATTACTACATCAAAGTGTGTTAAGAAATACAGTGATTACCTCTTCAGAACATTATTTAGTCATTATCTGATTTTTAGTTTTAATATTCACTCTCCACTCCCATTTTCATAGAGGCCTGTTTCCCTATATTGTGTCAAATAATGGTACTTCATTCTCTGTCTCTTCATGGGAATTTGCCATCTTATTCTGTCATTGCTTGAATTTGTTTCAACCTATGTGTTCTTTGCAAGAAGCAGATGTCTATTTTTAAGAGTTGTGTTGAAAATAATCAATTACTTTCATCATTGCTTCATGACTCTTTCCACTCACACACATATTCACTGTATCTCCTGGGGCTCAGTTACTAAATGTCTTTTCTCTCTCAGTGTGATGTATTATTAGTCCATGAGTAGACATTTTGTGGTCAGAGAAATCCCACTGCAGGCAACCAACATAATCAAGAAAAGCTAGGAAAGTGAAAGAGAAATGTGGAAGCAAAAATGACAAAATTTGGAAACTGATTGAATATATGAAATGACTGATAGAAAAGAGTCAACAATGAAAGCAAGGTTGTGAACTTGGATGAGGATGGTGGTTCCTTTTACACTAATAGAGAAGCTAGAAAAAAGGTATAACTTTGGAGATAAAATAGTAACCTTTTCAAAATCCCTCAAAACTGTCATTCTATATTTTCTATTAAAGGTCTAGACCTATTAAAAAAAAGCATATTACTCTAAGCAAGAGTTCTGTGTGAGAAGAAACAAAGAAATCTAGTGTGATGCACTGACTTGATTGAACTCTCAGTGAAGAATCAGATGGCAGGAGACCAGAGGAAGATGTGTGGAGTGGATTCTAAGAGGAAAGGTGGCCTGCCCATGATGCCCGAGATGTCACCTTTTTCATCTTCTCTGGCTACAAAGTCTTAAATCACCAGATCTAACAAAAGTAAGGCATACTTTAAAATGATAGTGTCCTAAGTCTGATTAAGACATAGGTTGTTCCAACTTGAGGCAAAAAATAAATTCTACTGTTATGAACATATAGACAATAAAATGTTTACCATCTAGAGTAAAGGATTCAGAATGTAGACATCTGAATTCTATTTGAAACTCTCCTCCTCATATATTATTCCATTTCAATTTCCCAATATGGAAAAAGGACATGAAATCAAGGTTCATGGACCCTTATTATACTAAAATAACCTTGAGATTCTCAAATTAGATGTCACCTTAGAAACTGTGAAATAGAAAGAATAAGGAAGACCTAATTTTATTAGAAAGCTCTAGTTTTAATTCAGGTGCATTAGCCTACCATTTATATTTAAATATATATCAGAATCCCCAAACAGCTGATGTGACTTTGGAAAAGTCAGTTAACTGCTTACTTTCTTCACCTGTAAATTAAGGAGGGTTGATGGGTAGGTTGACCTCTGATCTCTAAGGCTTCTGAACACTTTAAATCTATGATTTTTGAAACACTAGTATCAGTGACTAAATCAATACTCAAGTTAGAGAATAACATTGATGTTTCAGCTAACATCCTTTCTATTTTTTGGTTTTGAAGGAATGTAATTTGCTCTGACTTTGCATCAAATAATGAGCAGCTTGATAATGAAATTCTACTCTGGGTAGATGTAGAGATCCTACAGAGATAGGTATCAAAATGTCACTTAACCATGAGAAAGCCTAAGGAACTTACACCTATCCCTAGCACTGGCAGGGCTATGGTGATGATTTGATTTACAGTATCCAAATTCATGATTGCCATTGTATTCGACTGGAGAAGAGAAAAAGAAATAACAAAAAAATATTTTAAAGACGAAGGATTTTAAAGAAGTAAAACCAATTATAGTCAAGACAGGATCACCCACATTTTAAGGGCAAAGTTTGCTTGGGAAGGCAATGACATCACTATTAACAGAGAATATGACAAAACATTTTTCATACAGTCTTCCTCCCTTGTGTGGTGGCTTGTAGCCTAATTGGGGGTAAGGTTGGCAGGGTAGTCATCTAAACTATGAGAGTCAAAAACCACCAGGTAGAGCACAAACCAAAGATGAAAATGTATTTGAGAAATGTTTAACAAAATAAATAAAAAGACTATAGAACAGCTATAGAGTTAAGTATTTTTTTAAGTGGATATGCAGTCAGTCAGAATGCTTATATAAGGTCTAATAGTCCTTATTTCTATTTGACATCACCCACATAGGTGAAAGCATTTATCTCCCCTAATACACAGAAGATATGAATCAAAACCAGAGTCATTTGAGAGAGAAATTATGGGAGCTTCCTCCAGGCAGTCACAGGAAGAAGAAACATTGGCAGCAAGGAAGAGCTGGGGGACTGTGATATGGATGGGAATAGCTAGACAGCTTTGCATTTCCCTCCTGAGGGAGCTGAGTTTTCATTGCACAGTTACATTGTGTTCTTTCAGGTGGTAAGAATCTCAGGAAGGAACCTAACCACATTCAAATTTAAGTACAAATGCACACATTTCAAAACCCAGCAAAAATTAAAATAATCAAACAAAAAACCAGCCCTAGTCTTTCCAATTCATTTTATCATCCACTGGTAGGCATAATTAAGAACTGGTTGTAAAAGACTTGTTTTTTTAATTCTAAGCAAGACCAAACTTGTTTACCTTTAAAACTGAGGGGAGATGGGCAGAAATAAAAAGAAATCAAACAAAATGACAAAACAAAACTAACAGATGTGGTCTAGGTATCAGAGGAGAGAATATTTGGAAGGTGAAGCTCTACTTCTGGTGCTGTCATAGATTTAGTATGACCTCAGGAAAAGGAGTTCCTTCCTTCAATTCAGCATAATTCTGCCAAACACACACACACACACACACACACACACACACACACACACACACACACACACAAAGGATTGCAAAGGAAAAGGTTTAGAAAGAGCTGACATATGGATAAAGTTCTCTGGATTCCAGATATCATTATTAAAGCAGAATGGTATTTATTCTGAAAGGATCCGTGAGAAAGGATGGAAGACCAGTCTTCAAGTCAGTGGGAGGAATGCTCGGTAAGTAATTCCTTAGTGGCCCAAGCCAGTAATCAAGCTGCATCAGTTGAGGAAATTTACTGAATTGGCTACACTGTCCCAAGTCCTTGCTTCCCAGGATAAAATGCTATTGTGTCATTTCAATCAGGTCTGATCCTTCATGACCCATTTGAGTTTCTCTTCACAAAGATTCTGGAGTGGCTTGGCATTTCCTTCTCCTGCTCATTGTACAGATGAGGAAACTGAGGCAAGCATGGTTAGGTAACTTGGCCAGGGTTATATAATAAGTGTCTGAGGCCAGTTTGAACTCAGGAAGATGAATCTTTCTGACTCCAGACCCAGAACTTTCTCTATTGTGCAATCTAACTGCCCTTGGTAGTTTGCCAAGAAAGAAATAGCAGTGATCTTAAAGTCAGAAAGATTTGTATTCAAATCTGGCCTGCATTGTGACCTGAAAATGACGCATTTACTCTGTCTGCTTTTTTGTATTTGATTGTGAAGTTTTTATGTCCAAATGAAATGCTGCCATATGTGATCTTCTTCGTGGCAACTTCACAAAGATTATAAGATCATGAGTTCAGAGCTGGAATGGTTCCCTTTAAAGACAGTTTAACTCCTTCATTTTCAAGATGAGGAAATGGAGGCCCAGAGGGACTAAATATCTTGTCTCATGTTCAAACCGAGAGTGAAAGGAAAAGTTGAGATTTAAATGTGCCTCCTCTGATTCCTCTGGGGCACTGGATCAATGCAGATTCTCTGGATAAGGTATAGACACATTTCACATCATTCCCTGTACATTTTTAGTCATGTCCCACAGATAGAGATGAGAAAAGAATATGTTGTGGACGCAGGGGAACAACTACAGTGTATTTATGGCACACAGGATACCAGGATGCTCAACTTAATAGTTGAAAAGTTGGGTGAGATGTCACAGTAAAAAGAATACCTGGTGATTAAATATTAATGTTGTTTTATAAAATAACTCACAAAATTAGAACTTCATCTTGTTTGACTCAAATCTGACATAATAATAAAGGACATTAGAAGGCAGAGAATGTTTCGTGCCATTCAGTCACAAAAATCTCTTTTTGTTACAGGACACTCTACCTGCCGAACCCAGGTGGTTCCCGATGTGTGACCTCTCTGCATCCTCATTTGGGCCTCTTGGCTTCTGACTTTTTGCAAATCTTTTTAAAGTCTACTTCCTACAGGAAGCCTTTTCTAGTACATACTAAATGTTACTGCCTTCCCTCTGGGATTATCTTCTATCAGTCCATGAATACTTTGTTTGTACATGATTTTCTGCATATTGACTCCACTATTAGACAATGAGTTCACTGATAAACGGGCCTTTTCTTCCAAGGGCTTAGCACACTGTCTGGCCCACAGTAGGCACTTAATAAATGCTAGTTAGTATAATATTTTTAGCAATAACTTGAATGAAGGATTGTGCTTATGAAAAAACCCCACAAAACACAGGTTAGGTGATGGAATTATCATGAACCTTCATAGCCTAAAACCAAGAACCAAATGTAATAAAATAAAATCTAATAGAGATTAATGTAAAATTGGATTGTTTTATTACCAGAACCCAACTGTACAGGTACAATGCTGGCTAGCAAAGCCTTCCAGTAGGCAGGATGATAAAAGGATGCAAAGAAATTCTGAAAGTAGCATCATTGATGGAACTGGCCTGGCTTAACCTGAAGAATAAAAGACTACTGGGTAGAATAATGACTGAAGCTATCTGAAAGATTCTTTCTATTTAAGAGAATTAGACTTATTTTACTTGGCATCAGAGGGCAGAACTAAGGATCATTAGAGATAAGAGAAAGGTAGATTTTGGCTTTCTGTAAGAAAAATCTTTCAAAGAAATGATTCAATCTATGCATGAGCAAAATGGCCTGCCCAGAGAAATAGTGAGCTTTCTCTCTCTGGGTGTCCCCAAGGGGAGGCTGAATGACTCTTTTTGGGGATTTTACAGACAGTTGAGGAGAGGAATCATTCCTTCTTAAGGTTTGTACTGGATGCACTTTTCCCCAAAACTTTCAAGTCTTACTATGCTATGAAACCTCTTGAAATATTATCAAGGAAAAACCTTTACCTTTATCTACTTTTCATCTTTATTTTTTAGCACTCTATGATCCTAATACTTTCTTTGAAGTTCAGAGAGAAGTAGCACTGATTACTAGAAAAAGGTAAATGGTTCATGTCTAAGATTTCTATTATTGGCTTAGGTTCAGATCATCTTTCACTTCCCCTGTCCCCAATCATTTATTTCTACTTACTAATACCACCAGTACATGCACTTTTTTTTAGGTTGTTTGGTGGCAGAGGCTAGAGGGAACAAATAGAAAAGTTTTCCTCTTGTGTAGTTATTTCTAAGAAGAATTGCTTTATAAACTCCTGAAGGAGACTGGCACTATAGCTTACTTTAATGATAAAAGTGATTTCAGTTGGAATCAGAGGATGAATGATTGAATATCAAGAAGAATTATGTTCACAGTTCACTTGTCTGATTCCATGGCAATCAAGATGCCTTCTCAAAGAAAGCCTTAATCTTAATTAATATAAAATTTTTTTGGGGTAGTGTACTCAACTTGAAGAGAAAAGACAAAATGGGGATTTTTCCAAGGATTAATTTTCATGATGAACTCCAAAAAATTGTTCGGGGGTCAGTAAAAATGTAGCCCCATGTTTCATACCAATATACTTTCTATCCACAGACACATGATACAAGATTGATACTTGAAGTAATGACCTTGAGGGGCATTTCCTGCAAAGTTGAAGAATCTTCTAAGAAAGATCTAATTATGATTAAAGTAATCCCTTTACGAAGGGACTTGTCTTTTCGAGAGGTTTCCAATGACAAATTTCAGGCATAATGCCTGAATAATAATTCTTTAAGATTTTATGAAGCATTATTCTTATAGAAATCCTGTGAGGTCAGGAGTGAAGCCAGAGATCATGCTAAATTCAAATCTTCTTTGAGTCTTAGAAAGGACAGTATAGGTCACTTAGGCCAGTACCTAGATTTAATGGATAAGGAATCCAAGGTCCAAGAAGATAAATGTCTTCTCCAAGGTGAATCAAGCTCAACATGAATGAACCCACCTTCACTTAACTGCAGTTATAAAGGAGCATACTTGAAGAAGAGAAATGCATGAAAACAAAACAAAACACCCTCCATCACCAAAGTGTCTGACTCATGATAAGCAAGCGTTGATTAGAAAGAAGGAAGAAACAGTCTTCCTTGGGGCCACAATATCCCCACAGTCAAAGGTCCAAATGGTCAAAATACCATTTGCTGAGAAGATTCAATTGCATGATAACAAAGACATTTCCTTAGATACTTACTTGACCTTAGCCACTATGAACAGATCATTAAACAGAAAGAGATGTCTTTCCTGACACTTTAGGCCTCTTTTCAGTTCAACTGGACCCTCAATCAGCTGTGTCTCGCTGGGGCCCATGAAAGAATGAAGAAATATCCATGGGTCCGGTTGGTTGATGGACTCTGGCTGTAAAAGAAGAAAGTGTTGCAATACTTCACAAAATGGTCTAAAGTAGGATGGAACTTGATAACACAAACCAAACCAAATCCAGATATCAAAATTACCTGAGTATCCCCAGTCCTGGAAACACTGCCATAGATCCTGAGGTTGTCAAAGAAATAGAGGCTGGCTCCTACCCTACAAATTCCACCCAGGTAACCATTTGTCCTAAATTTAGAATTTCATCACAATAAACTTCTAACTCTTCTTACTCTGACCTCTTTTACCTCTTTCAATCACAACTTTTGCATGAGGCCCTTTTTCTTTTGTATCATCAGCTGCAAATCTGAGTGAATGATTCTGATGAAAATAGCAGGTGGATTATGGGAAATTGGTATTGCTTGATGGCAGAACCAAAATGCTGTGAGAAATGTCAAGAAAGGGACTATGACCTAGTGCATATTATACAGCATCACTGTTTATAAGAATTCTTGATTCTATTGATCTTCAATCAATCAATTTTTATTATTATTTATAGAAAATGTGCCCCATGTGAGGCGCTGTGGCTGCAAAATGAGAAAATGATGATCTAATGGACAAGTTTACAATCAAATATAAGAAACCTACAATTTAATGGACAAAGTGACATAATACCATAAATCCATCACCCCAATGTAGTCACCATTTTGTAATCCTTGTTACATTACATGCTATAATAGAACTTTACCTCCCCCCCCCTGCAACTTTCCAAATGACTGACTGATTCAATTCATCTCAATTCAATTCAACAAGCACTGACTGCTGCAAGATGTTGGACCAGGTGTTGCGGATGTGAAGACAAACAGGAAACTGTCACTGCCCTCCAAGGGCTTGCAGTTCTAAGTATTTTTGTTTTTTAAATTGGGGAAAGGGAATACAAAGTAATTTTTCTAAGACACATATAAACTAAACTATGCACAAGCTAAATACACAGTCATTTTATACTATAGAATCAAATCCCAGTGCTAGAGTAAATCTTCACATCTCAAAAACTGTAGGCATTAATTCTTAAATGCAGAGATCAGGACATACTTGAGTTCACTACTAAGCCTACAGAGGATTTACTTTATAAGAATTGATCATAACATAGAAGCTTTAAGTTGGGTTATCTGATTCAGTGACTCCATTTTAGAGGTTAGAAAACTGAGGCCCAGAGAACTGAAGTGATCTTGTCCAAGGCTGCATAGAGAGTGAGGATCAGAGGCAGGATACAAATGTAAGTATTTAGACTTTGAAAAACATTCCTTTTTATATTCTCTCACACTCACAACCCTCCAAAGTAGTGCTGCTATCAATGCAGATGTCAATCTTCCTACTCCTGAGAAGATGCTTTAATGAATTGCTCCTCCCTCAAAAAATTCATCATCTAGGATCCAGCTCTATCTATAAAGTGATGAGTCTCAATAAATTTACCTAGGTTGGCCTTTGATATGGAGAGTGCCATCAGTATGATCCTGGAAGCCTTTAGGACTTGTGCTCTGTGGGTATAGCTTTCAAAAACCTAAAATCAACACCATGATCCATAGAGGCCTCCAATGGAGGAAAAGTCCATACATGTGACAGTTATATAGCACTCTGCTTATGTGAATCACAGTATGTCGTTGTTATTATCCTCAGCATCCATAAGAGATATGTAAGACATGTAAGAAGGAGCAGTGCTCTTGTTTCCCTTTTAGAGATGAGGAATATAAGGTTCAAAAAATTTGTACTCCATTGATAATGCCTCAAACAGTAACCTCTGTAGTTGTCACCTTATTTGCCTCAGTTTTGTCATATGTCTAATGAGCTGGAGGATGAAATGACAAGCCCCTCCAATATCTCTGCCATGGAAGCCCCACACATGGCGGTTAAGTTATACATGACTGAAAAAAACTTAACAACCTTAACAACAGGTGCACTTGCACTGCATTAAATGCATGGATATCACCCCAAAAACCAAGATTGGGAGCCCTTGAAAACTGATTTTTATTTCTTTCATTTAGCTTTCTGAACATTATACTCTCAACAATATCCAAGCTACCAAACACAACTAGGGTATAATTTTAAAAAAACTCACCATTCCAAAATCCTTGTTTTGTTGCTGAGTTTTGACTACAACAAAAACCAACAGTCCATATTCAAAAGACTAAATGGTACCAAAGGGAGTAGTGTCCCCACTAAGAGTAAAAGAGAAAGGAAAACAAAATGGTCTGGTGCCTTTACTGAAATGGCATATCAAACACTAGTACTGATACCAAAAATAATTCCCCAAAAGTCCGCCTCAATGAACCAAAAAGTAACCTTGATTTCAGTGATTCAGGGGAAAATGAGGAAAGTAGGGTTATGCAGTATTCACTATGAAAAATATCTCAAAATTCTCTGAGTTAGAAGCTTAATGAATCCATACTGATATGGTTGATAACCAGTTTGAGTGTTTACAATTACTGCGTGAGATCTGGTTTCTAGAAGAGGCACCCCATGAGTACTCTGTAGTAGGTTTTCTTCTGGGCAGGATATTTCTGGAGACATGACCACAATTGGTGAGGGAATGAGAAACCATGCCATATGACCTTCACTGAAAGAAAAATCTTTTTAATGATAAGGAGACTTAGGGGTACATGATAGCTGTAGGAATATCTGGAGTAAAAAGGATTTGTTTTATTCTAATTGACTGCACGACACTGTGCATATATCTGGAGTCAGGAAGACTCATCTTCCTGAGTTCAAATGTGACCTCAGACTCTTACTAGCTGTTAGACCCAGGGCAAGCCCATTCACTCTATTTGCCTCAGTTTTCTCATCTCTCAAATGAGCTAGAGAACAAAATGACAAACCTCTCCAGTATCTCTGCCAAGAAAACCCCAGTTATGATGACAGAGTTAGACATGACTAAAAAAAACTTAATACCCACAATAACATGTGTGCTTGCATTTAATTATATGCAGGTATACCACTCCAAAATCAAGACTGAGAACCCTCAAGGACTGCTTTTTATTGATTTCATTTAGTTTTCTCAACATTAAACTCTCAGCAATATTCAAGTTACTAAACGTATTTGTGGCACAATATAAGAAAATTCATCATTCCAAATTTGTTATTTTTGTTCATGAGTTTTGACTTGAAGGAAAAACAACAGGTCATACTCAAAAGATCAAGTGTAACTAAAGGGAGAAGTATCAACACTCAAAGTAAAAGAAAATTGATTTCAAAATGTTCCTATGGCTTTTGTGAAATGGCATGGCAAACACCTATTCTGAATTCCAAAATATTTTCCCAAAGGTCCCCCAGATTGAACCAAAAGGTCATCTGGATTTCAATGATTCAGGAGAAAATGAGGAAAATAGGGTTACACAATATTTACTACAAAAAATATCTCAAAAGCTCTCTGAGGTAGAAGCTCAGTGAATCCATACCGATATGGCTGACAGTTTGCTTGTTTATAATTGCTGGATGAGACCTGGCTTTCTAAAATAGGCCATCTATGAGAATTCTGTGCTAGGTTTTCTTCTGGGCAGGAAATTTCTGGAAGGTTGACCAGGATGATGAGAAGATGAGAAAACATGCCATATGACCTTCACTGGAAGGAAGATCTTTTCCATGAAGTTGAGACTAAGGGATTCATGATATCTCAAGGACTATCCTGAGGAAGAAGGATTTCTTGTGTTCTACTTGACTACATGGCATTGTGCTTACAATGCTGGGCCTGGAGTCAGGAAAACCCAACTTCTTGAGTTCAAATCTGGCTTCATACTCTTACTAGTTGTGAGACTCTGGGCAAGTCACTTCACTCTATTTGTCTCAGTTTCCTTATCTGTTAAATGAGGTGGAGAATGAAATGGCAAACTCTTCTAGTAGCTCTGCCAAGAAAGCCCTAGACATGATGACCCAGTTAGACTGGGATGGAAAAAAAAACACCTTAATAACCACAACAACATGTGCATTTACACTGAATTAAATGATTGTGATATTCGAATGACCAAGGGAAAACAAAGGAAGAAGAGTTCCCACTCAAAGAAAAATTGAAAGAAATGCCATGACAAACACTAATACTTATATCAACAATAATTTCCCAACAGACTCTCTAAGTGAACCAAAAATTCACCCAAATTCCAATTAATTCAGGACAAAATGAAGAAAATAGGATTATACAATATTTATTATGAAAAATATCTCAAAAATTCTTGGAGCTAGAACCCTGGTGAGTCCATAACAATATGGCACACAGTTTGAGTATTTGCTGTTGCTAGGTGAGATCTAGCACTCTGGAATAGTTACTCCATGACTACTCTGTGCTAGATTTTTTCTGGGCAACATATTTCTGGAAGGATGACTGGAATGGTGAGGGGATGAGAAACCACGCAATATGAACTTCAATGGACAGAAGATTCTTTACGTGAAACATAGACTTAGGGGTACATGATATCTGAAAGATTATCCTGAGGAAGAGGATTTGTTGTCTTCTCCTTGACTGCATGACACTGCATACAGTGCTGGGCTTTAAGACAGGAAGACCATCTTCCTGAGGTCAAATGTGGCATTGGGCTCTTAGGTGAGACCCTGAGCAAGTTACTTCATTACATTTGCCTCAATTTCCTCTTCTCTCAAATGAGCAGGAGAATGAAAAGAGACACCTCTCCAGTTTCTCTGCCATGAAATTCCCAGATATGATAACGTCGTTAGGCCGAAAAGAACTTAACAAGCACAACATCATGTGCACTAGCACTGAATTAAATTCAGGGATATCATTCCAAAAATCAAGATTCAAAACCCACAAGAATTTCCTTATACTTATTTCATTTATCTTTCTATCAACAATATCCAAGTTACTATATAAAATTTTAAAATGAAAAAGGTAAATTTTTAGAAAAATTCACAATTCCAAATTTGTTGTTTTATTCCAGAATTTTGACTTGAGGAACACACAACATTCCATATATTCAAAAGATAAAGTGGAACTGAAGGGAGAAGATCTCCACTCAAAATAAAATTGAAAGGAACCCAAAGTGGTCCTGTGGCTTTATTGAAATGCCACAACATACCCTTATATTTATATAGACCATAATTCCCCAACAGACTCTCTCAGTGAATGAAAAAGTTACCTGTATTTCAATATTCAGGAGGAAAAGAGGAAAATAGGATTATACAATATGTACTATGAGAGTTAGAAACTCAATGAGTCCATGCCAACATGGTAGACAAACAATTTGTGTGTTTACCATTGCTAGCTGATGCCCTGCATTCTGGAATAGGCATGCCATGAGTACTCTGTGCCAGATTTTCTTTTTTGAAGGATATTTCTAGAAGTTTGAACAGGATGGTGAGAGGATAAGAAATCATGCTATATGACCTTCACTAGATGAAGATCTTTTCTATGAATTGGAGACTTAGGGATACATGATATCTCAAGGACTATCCTGAGGAAGAAGGATTTCTCGTGGTCTACATGACTGCACGGTCCACTGCTGACCTGGAGTCAGGAACACCCAATTTCCTAAATTCAAAATTGGCCTCAGACTCTTAGTAGCTGTGAGACTCTGGGCAAGTTAATTCACTCTTCTTGTCTCAGTTTCCTCATTTATCAAACTGAGTGGAGAATGAAATGACAAACCCCTTCAGTATCTCTGCCAATAGAGTCCAAGACTTGATGACGTTAGACATGACCGAAAAAAACATAACAACCTCAACAACATGTGTACTTGCATTGAATGAAATGAAGGGCTACCACTCCAAAAATAAAGACTGAGAACTCTCAAGAATGCCTTTCAGTCATTTCATTTAGCTTTCTTAACATTAAACTCTCAGCAATATTCTAGTTTTACTAAATGTAACTGAAGTACAATAAAAAAAAAAAAAAACCTCACTATTCAAAGTTTGTTATTTTGTTCCTGAGTTTTGACGTGGAGAGTCCATATTAAAACATCAAGTGGAATCAAAGGGAGAAGTGTCTCCAGTGGAATAGTAAAAGACAACTGACTCCAAAATTGTCCTGTAGCTTTTTTGAAATGCCCAAAGAAACAACTATACTGATATCCACAGTAATTCCCAAAAAGTCCACCTAATGAAATCAAGTAGTCCCCTGGATTTCAATGATTCAAGGGAAAATGAGGAAAATAGAGTTGGAAAGTATTTACTGTGAAAAATATTTCACAATATTTCTATGAGCAAGAAGCTCAGTGAGTCCACTCGAATATGATCGACAAACATTTTGTGTTTACCATTGCCAGGTGACGCCTGGCACTACAGAACAGGAACAACACATATCCTCTGTATACCATTTATTTCTCAGCAGGATATTTCAGGAAGGTTGACCAGGATGGTGAGGGGATGAGAAACCATGACACATGAACATCACTGGAAGAAAGATATTTTCTACAAAACCGAGACTTAGGGATGCACTATACCTTAAGGAACATCCTAAGGAAGAAGGGTTTCTTGTGTTCTACTTGTCTGTATGACACTATCCATACAGTGTGGGGCCTGGAATCAGGAAGAACCATCTTCCTGAGTTCAAATCTGGCCTCAGACTCTGGCTTGTGAGACCCTGGGCAAGTCATTTCACTCTATTTGCCTCAGTTTCCTCTGCTGCCAAATGAACTGCAGAATGAAATGACAAACCCCTCCAGTATCTCTATCATGAAAGCCCCAGATGTGGTGACAGAATGAGACATGGCTGAAAAAAATCTTAACAACCACAAGAACATGTACACTTACATTGAATTAAATGCAGGAATACCAGCCCAAAAATGAAATTGAGAATCCTCGATATCTGCCTTTTATTGATTTCATTTAGCTTTCTGAACATTAAAACTCTAACGAAATCCAAGTTACTAAATGTAACTATAGGACAATTAAACAAAAAAACAAAACAAAAAAACTTCAGATTCTTGCTTTCTTCCTGAGTTTTGACTTGATGAAAAGCCACAGTGATTATTCAGAAGATCAAGTGGAACCAAAATAAGAATAAGTCCCCTATCAATGTAACAGAGGAAGGATTCCAAAATTGTCCTGTGGCTTTTTTGAAATGTCATCATAACACATATACTCATATCCACAATAATTCACTAAAATCCCCCCAAGTGCAGTGAAAACTCACCTGGATGTCCATGTTTCTGGGAAATATCATGAAAATAGAGTCACACAATATTTTTGAAAAAATATCTCAGAAGTTCTCTGATTTAGAATCTCAATGACTCCATAACAAAATGGCCTATAAACAGTTTGCATATTTAGTGTTTCTAGGTGAGGCCCTGCATTCCAGAATAGGCACTCCTTAAGTACTTTTTGCTAGGTTTTCTTTTGGGCAGGATTTTTCTGGAAGGGTTACCAGAATGGTGAGGGGTTGAGAAATCATGCCATATGACCTTCACTGGAATGACAATCTTTTCTGTGAAACGGAGGCTTAAGGAGTCATGATATTTGAAGGATTATCCTCAGGAAGAAGGATTTCTTGTGTTTTACTTGTATGCATGGTACTGTGCATACAGTACTGGGCCTGGAGTCAGGGAGACCCATCTTCCAGAGTCCAAATATGGCCTCAGACTTTGACTAGCTTTGACGCCATGGACAAGTCATTTCACCCTATTTGCTTCATTTTCCTCTTCTGTCAAATGAGCTGCAGAATGAAATGAAAAACCCCTCCAATATCTCTGCCACGAAAGCCCCAGATATGGTGATGGAGTTAGACATGTAAAGCAGAAAGTCCCCTGGATTTCAATGATTAATGGGAAAAGGATGAAAACATGGTTACACATTATATATCATGAAATTATTTCAAAAGTTCTCTGAGCTAGAAGCTCAGTGAGTATATACTAATATGGCAAACAGTTTGTGTGTTTACCATTGCCGGATGAGGACCTGCATTCTGGAATAGGCACCACATGAGTACTCTGTAATAGGTTTTCTTCTGGGCAGCATATGTCTGGAAGGGTGAACAGGATGGTGTAGGCATGAGAAACCATGCAATATGAACTTCACTAGAAGGAAGATCTTTTCTATGAAACAGAGACTTTGAGAAGCATGATATTTCAAGGACTATCTGGAGGAAGAAGGATTTCTTGTGTTCTATTTGGCTGAATGACATTGCGATTACAGTGCTTGGCCTGGAGTCAGGAGCACCCCAATTCCAGACTTCAAATCTCACCTGACTTACTATTGGTGTCACCCTGTGCAAGTCACTTCACTCTATTTACCTGAGTTTCCTCACAACTTAACAAGCACAACAACATGTGCACTTACACTGAATTAAATGCTTGGACACAACCCCAAAAGTCAAGATTGACAACCCTCAAGATCTTCATTTTATTGATTTCATTTAATTTTCCAAATATTAAACTCAACAATATCCAAGTAACTCAATGTAACTAGGGCACAATTTAAACCAACTCACTAATCAATAAGTTGCTTTATTGCAGAGTTTAACTTGAAGAAAAACAACAGTCCACATTCAAAAGATCAAGTGGAACCAAAGGAAGAAGAGTCCCCAGTCAAAGTAACAGAGAGATGACTCCCAAATTGGTTCTATGGCTTTCTTGAAATGCCACGACAAACAAATCCACAATAATTTACCGAAAGTCCCCCTAATTGAACCAAGTCCCATTGATTTCAATGATTCACCAGTAAATGAGAACAATAGGATCATACAATATTTACTATGGAAAGCATCTCAAAAACGTCTGAGCTAGAAGCTCAGTGAGTCCATGACAATAGGACCAACCAACAGTTTGCTAGGTAAGGCCCTGCATTCTGAAACAGGCACCTCATCAGTACTCTGTGTTAGGTTAACATCTGGGCAGGATGTTTCTGGAACATTGACCAGGATGGTGACGGGATGAAAAACCGTGCCATATGACCTTCACTGGAAGAAAGATCTTTTCTATGAAATGGAGACTTAGGGATATATGATATCTGAAGGAATATCATGAGGAAGAAGGATTTGTTTTGTTCTCCTTGACTGAATGACACTGTGCATACAGTGCTAGACCTGGAGTCAGGAAGACCTATCTTCCTGAGTTCAAATCTGGCTTCATACTCTTATGTGTGAGACCCTGGGCAAGTCACTTCACTCTATTTGCCTCAGTTTCCTCTCCTCTCAAAAGAACTGCAGAATGAAATGACAAACTCCTCCAGTATCTCTATCATGAAAGCCCCAGACATGGTGACAAAGTGAGACATGGCTGAAAAAAATCTTAACCATCACAACAACATGTACACTTGCATTGAATTAAGTGCAGGGATACCAGCCCAAAAATCAAATTGAGAATCCCCAATAACTGCCTTTTATTGATTTCATTTAGCTTTCTGAACATTAAACTCAAAACTATCCAAGTTACTAAATGTAACTAGGGTACAATTCAAATAAAACTCACCATTCCAAATTCCTTGTTTTGTTCCTGAGCTTTGACTTGAAGAAAAAGTAACAGTCCATTTTCAATGACCAAGTGGAACCAAAGGGAAAAATGTCCCCACTCAAAGAAACAGGGAAAACACTGAAAAATTGTCCTGTGACTTTGTTGAAATGCCACAACAAGCATCTATACTGAGATCCACAAAAATTCCACTAATTGAACTGAATAGTCAACTGGATTTCAATGATTCTGGGGAACATAAGGAAAACTGGGTTACACAATATTTGATAAGAATAATTTCTCTAAATTTCTCTGAGCTAGAAGTTCAGTGAGTCCAAATCGTGATGGCCAACAAACCGTTTGAGTGTTTACAGTTGCTAGGTGAGACCTAGCATTCTAGAATAGCACCCCCCTACCATGAGTACTCCGTGCTAGATTTTCTTCTGGACAGGATATTTCTGGAATGATGACCAGTATGGTGAAGGGATCAGAAACCATGCCATATGACTTTCACTGCAAGGAAGATCTTTTCTAAGAAACAGACACTTAGGGGTACATGATATCTGAAGGACTATCCTGAGAAAGAAGGATTTCTTTTATTCTAAGTGACTGCATGGGACTATGCATACAATGCTGAGCCTGGAAGATCCATCTTTCAGAGTTCAAATCTGACCTCAAATTCTTACTAGCTGTGAGATCCTGGGCAAGTCACTTCACTCTATTTGCCTCAGTTTCCTCATCTGTCTAATGACCTGGAGAACAAAATGTCAAACACCGCCAGTATCACTGCTGTGAAAGCCCCAGACATGGTGACTGAGGGAGATGTGGCAGAACAAACAACATCTATAATATCATGTGCCCTTGCATTGAATTAAGTGCAGGGATACAACCCTAAAAATGCAGATTGAGAACCCTCAAGAACTTCCTTTAATTAATTTTATTTAGTTTTCTGAATATAAAACTCTCAACAATAATGTAGTAACTAAGCGGAAGTAGGGTACAATTAAAAAAAAAACAAACAAAAAACCTCACCATTCCAAATTCGTTGTTTTGATTCTGAAATTTGACTTGAAGAAAACACAGCAGTCCATATTCAAAAGATAAAGGGCAACCAAAGGGAAAAGAATCCCCACTCAAAATAATGTTGAAAAGATGCCAAAATGATGCTGTGAACTTTATTGAAATGCCACAACAAATAATGATATTTATATGGTCACTAATTCCCCAATGTCACTCTAAATGAACAAAAAATACACCTGGATTTCAATGATTCAGGAGGAAATGAAAATAGGATAACACAATATTTACTATGAAAAATATCTCAGAAGTTCTCTTAGCTAGAAGCTCAGTGTGTTGACACCAGTATGGTAGATAAACAGTTTTTGTGTTTACAGTTGCTAGGTGAAGCCCTGCATTCTGGGAGAGGCACCCCATGGGTGCTCTGTGCTTGATTTTCTTCTGGGCAGCATATTTCTGGAAGGGTGACCAGGATGGTGAAGGGATGAGAAATCGTGCAATATGAGCTTCAATGGAAGAGCCTTTCCATGAAATGGAGACTTCGAGGTACATGGTATCTGAAGGACTGTTCTGAGGAAGAAGGATTGTTTTGTTCTTCTTGACTGAATGACACTGTATACAGTGCAGGACCTGGAATCATGAAGACCCATCTTCCTGAGTTCAGATCTGGTCTCTGACTCTTACTTGTGACACCCTGGTCAAGTCATTTCACTCAGTTTGCTTCAGTTTCCTCTTCTGTCAAATCTGCTATGGAATGATATAACAAAATCTACCAGTATCTCTGCCACAAATGCCCCAGATGTGGTGACAGAATTAGATATGACTGAAATAGACAACCACCACAACAATATGTGCACTTGAACTGAATTAAATGCAGGGAATACCACTCTAAAAATCAAGTTTGAGAACCCTCAAGAGCTGCCTTTTATTGATTTAATTTAGCTTTCTGAACTTTAAACTCTCAATATTATCCAAGTTACTAAAGGTAACTTGGGTATAATTTGAAAAAAAAACTATTCAAAATTCGTTGTTTTGCTCTTTGAAATGGAGAATTAGAGGTAAATTATATCTGACGGACTATTCTGAGGGCAGGAGATTTCTTTTGTTCTACTTGGCTACCTGGCACTCTCCATAATGTACTGGGCCAGGAGTCAGAAAGACTCATCTTCCTGTGTTCAAATCTGACCTCATAAACTTATGAACTGTGAGACCCTGGGCAAGTTACTTCACACTATTTACCTCAGCTTCCTCCTCTACCAAATGAGTTGGAATGTGAAATGACAAACTCATTCAGTATCTCTGACAAGAAAGCCCCAGAAATCATGAAAGCTAGACAGACATGACTGAAAATAAAAACTTCACAACCATAATCACATCTGCACATGCACTTTCTTAGATGCTGGGGATAGCACCCCAAAAGGGTCCTGTGGTTTTATTGAATTGCCAGCACTAACACCTCTATTGATATAGACAATAATTCCCCAAAGGTCCCCCTAAGGGAGCCTAAAAGTTCCTTATCATCTGTGGGACCAGCGGTAAGTTATTTCACCCTATTTCCTCAGTTTCCTTATCAATCAAATGACTTGATAACATAAATGGCGAACCAGCTCAATATCTTCACTAACAGATCTAAAAATAGGTCACTAAGAATCTGCCACAATTCAAATTATTCTATATCAACCATTGTAACTGCTTTGGACAAGACAGAACTTCATGAGGAGCAAAGGGGTAAAGTATAAATTGAAAAATTTGTGTATAGATTTTTTTTTGTTATGAAGGATTTGTTTTTCTGGTGTTGGGATTCTGCTTTCTGGTGTTTGAATCAATGTTTTGGTTTTGTGTTCCATGTGGAGAGTCTCTTTTTTATATTTTGTGATTCAGAACTGTGCTAGTATATTCATAGCTGCTGTTGGTGCTGTGAATGTTGCATTGGAACTACCAGTGCGAACCAAAGGTAGGAGAGAAATGTATTTATGGTAAGTGAACTTCTGCACAGATCAATGAGAAGTGTGAAGGAATTTATATATATATATAAATTTATTTAGGTATAATTATTTATATATATGTGTATATATACATACATATGTTTTATATATACACATATATGTATATAATAAACAATATAAATGAAAACAATGACCAAAATAAATCATAAGTGAACGCCATAACAAAGAACAAGTATGGCTTGAAAGATGATATACAAAAAGATACTCCCACCCACTCCTTTGCAGAGCAGTGGTGGGGGCTCAGGAGCATGTCACATTGCACAAATTCTCAGAATTTTCTGATGCATTGATCAGTTTTGCTGATTTGCTTTGTCTTTTAAAATATTGCTTGTTTCTTCTCTAGGAGAACTGTGTAAAGGAGCACTAGGAGAACTATTGGTGATTAGAAAAAGATATCACATAATGTCTGGAGGTGCTCATTTGAGTCCTGAATGCCTATTTGTCATGCATTTTGTGGACTGAATATGTTTTCACTACTGTTTCAGTGAAACGACCTCAACAGCCCCTTACAACTCTAAGTGATAGAAGTTTGCTTTCTGAACAACATTTCAAGAAGATGTTCTTCCAAGTATGAAGGAAGGCACTGTTCTCACTGTGCTTGTTTCTACTGTATACCAAAACAAACCAAACAAAATCCCCCAACAAATCCAATGAATGAATGAAAATGAGGAAGCCATGGGAGGGGCTGGGGGGGTGAGGTTTTGGTGAGGGGTGGGGTGGTATAGGAATCTGTTAACACTTTAGAACAAAGAAAAATCACCCATAAAATATCTCTTCTGTCCTTTTCAATAACAGAGTAAGTGCAACATCTTTCTATAGACTCAGGTTTTTTTTCATACAAGATCTAATCCTAACATAGCCAAGTTCTTCCAATGGAAATGTCCAGCTTGTAAAGTCTACCTCCCTAGGCTGAATTATTCTGAATTCCATTTAAATCTTTAGGGAGGTATGTGGTCATGAAGGAAATGTCAAATAGTCTCTTTGATTAAAGCTCTTTCCCTCTGGCCCCAAAGCTCCATCCTTTTCCAACACCTCAAACTGTAAATGGCAGAGAAAGAAATTCAAGATACTCAAGTATTATAGGGAATTTTGGTGCATTTCAAAATTTCATTCTGTTGAAATATTTGTTTAAATATATCATACATGAACACAAGTGCAGAAATATGTTTAAGAAAATTCTAAGCTACCTGAGGCATGTTCCCCAGCTTTACCATTTCTAAATCCACCCAGATTTATTCAATTACTTAGCCACTCCACACCCTTGAGGAGAAATGCTCCACTGATCTGCTCTGAACTTATAAATCTGGCAAGTCTAAGGGTACAGACCGAGAACAAAGAGGAAATTCTATCCTGTACTTCACCATAAATGTTTTCAGTCTTTGTTGTGCCTTTTGTGATAGCTTCACTCAGTTGTGAGTGAAATTGGGCAGAAAATAATTTTCATGAAAGTTTACTTGCCTATAGGACTTTTTATGCATAACTTGAGCATTCTGCAAGTCAAGTGCTTATTTGAGGGAAAATAATGTTACCATTCAATATATGAAGGTGATGTCTACATAAAATCAATTAATTTTCTCTTTTACAAGCTAGCCATATCTACAACAAATCCTGGCAAGACTTCTCACCATGTTCATTTGCAATTGAATCAGGAGGTGGAATATTTAAAAGTACAATTATGAATGCTAGTAAGAACCCAAGAGTGAAGGAGAGTTAAGGGGAGCTGAGTTCTCATCCTGACCACCATTTACTAGTTGACTAATTCAAATTACTGCTTCTCTCCAAAGCTCAGTTGTCTCACCTGGAAGTTGGCAGTATTAATACCTATACTGTAGGAACTTAATGTTTGTTGAAATGAATTGTACTGCTTCCCTGAGAGCATCATCATTGGGAAAGTATGAAAGTTATAGAAATATAAGTAATTGTTATGGAGTTTATTCACTTTAGGCAAGGTTTCAGAATTATGCCCTCCTAACCTGGGCTGTAGGCTGCACTTAGATGAATACTTTGCCTTGCCCCTGATACAGTGCAAGCATCTTAAGGGCAGTGCTCATTTCACAATTGCATTATAATCCCCAGGGCCTAACATTGCTCCTGACCCATACTAGGCACTTAATAATTGCTTGCTTATTACATGACTAAAAACAGGGGGCAAGTACTAAATTCGCATCCTTTATGTTAGTGTTCATGAAAGGTTGAGAATCTTCCATGTGACAGCAGGTCACAGGGTCGATCCCTGTATGGGCCACCAATATGATGTGCTGGGAGCCCCAAAATGCAAGGGTAGATGTGAGGGTGTGCCTCCTAAGAATTCAACCATTCAAGTCTTCTTTTAGTCAGAGTAGCAAGGGTTATTATAACCAGGTTAGGGGGCAAGATTCCTGGTAAGTGTGCTATTGTGTTGCTAATAGGAGCAGGTGACATTCTAAGAATCTGTGCAATTTAATGGAGATAAGATGGCACTTTAATACGGAAAAAGGGAAAAAAGTTCAATGAAAAAGTCTTGATGGGATTAAGGAGTGGTCAGTAGCCTGCAGTGGGCCAGGGAGAAACAAAGAAAGGAGTTAAATGATCTAAAAGCCACAGTGAAGGGCGTTTAAAAGAACTTTTGAGTATCTAGGTAGATTGGGAGGGACCAGAAGCCTCAGGTGTAACACCAGGGAGTGAGCTGCTTTGCCTTGGAGGAAGTAAGTGGGTCTTTACACACCTTGAAATAACATGTAAATTAAGTTGTTCTTATTAATTAATCTGCACATTTGCTAAGTGTCTCTCATTTGGCAGGCACTGTGCTAAGCCCTGAGGATAGAGAGGGAGAGAGAGAGAGAGAGAGAGAGAGAGAGAGAGAGAGAGAGAGAGAGAGAGAGAGAGAGAGAGAGAGAGAGAGAGAGAGAGAGAGAGAGAGAGAAAGAGAACACAAAAGTACTGGAGGAGCTTACAGTATAATGGGGGAAACAACATGGGAACAAATTTGTACAAAATAAGTATATAAAGGATTCATAGGAAAGAATGAGTACAGGGTAGGCACTAGAATGAGGAGGAGTTGGGAAAGGTTTCCTGTGAAAGCTGAGATTTTATTATTATATTGTTAAATTTATCTCCTATCTTCTTATCCTCCACAGAAGTTTAGTCTTGCTATAAAAGATGGGATATAACTATTAGATTGTTAGGTTTGCCCCATATCCTATTCTCTACCACAAAAGTTCAGTCAAACTTGAGCTAAGGCCTGCATCTAGTGACTTGTGAAAGACTCACACAGTTCCAGGGTAAATTGGGTGAATCCCACAGGTCTTAGGATACACACTTAGACATCTGGTTTAGTTTGGGGCCTTTCAGGTCTAGAGAAAAATCTAAACACCCCTTTCAGTGATGAAACTAGCCTTATGTCCTTAGGAGGTATGATAACATAGAACAAAAAAACAAAACAAAACAAAACAAAAAATAGTGGCCTGACAGTGTGGAAACTTTAGTTGCAATGATAGTGGTTTATGATTGATTCTTTAACTCTGGATCTCCTTTACAAAAGGAGGATATGTTAGACCAGACCCTCTACTTTCTGTTTCTTTTCTTTCTTTCTTTTTTTTTTTGTGTAACTGGCATCTTCTAGAATAGCAATAACCTAATGCCAGACTAGATCCATGCATATATCAGAAAAATGTGCTACCTCCATCCAAGCTGCCTTATATTGGCTAAACTTTCTTGGAGTCAACTCTAAATCTCAGGAGGCAGGGTAGTGGGGATGGGCATTCTGGATCTCTGCCTATTTTCAGTCAAAGCTGTCTGTACACATGAAGGAAGACTCCCCAATCTTGGGATAGTAATTCAAGATATAGCTGGTGGAAGACTGACTCTGTTGATCAAACTTGGGAATCCTGCCTGGGATATTTTTATTTCCTCAGCTATTAAGAGTCTTCAGTATTGACCTTGTTTCACTGCCCTGTTAATTTGATTAAGTGGGATTCAACATGCAAAAAGCAACTAAAATGAAATAACATTTTATGTTAAAAGGAGCCAATCAATCACTCCAGTTCTTGTACTTTGATTCACACTAACTCACTCAGTCTGTTATCCTGAGAGATAAAGTATGGATATCCACGGAAAGTTCAAAACTGCACTCCCTTGAACCAAGCAGCACAAGTGTTTCTGCCTTTGGACAATTTAAGAAACAAAGGTTACAGATCAATCATAAAGACACGATTCACAGAATATTTTGTATACCAAGGGTATCTTCTAAATCCTATGTTACAATGCATTTCAGTATGTTGCTGAAAAATTACCTTCCTTATTCCCTGATTCCCTGATGTAAGTCCCTACCATACTACTTGCACACATATAAGAGGCAAGAGGGAAATCTAGGTGCAAGGGCACATGTGAGTTCTAATTGCATATCTACATTCAGTGTGCTCAATGGTGATTGTCCCTGATGGCCATTCTTGATAGCAGCAGGATTCTGTGGAAATTTGTTGTTGTCCAGCCATTGGTTATTTTGTACTTAGACACTTCTGAGGCTGTTACTCCTGTACTCAAGCACATGCTCAGACACCAATCTAAACATGATCGAAAAAGATATTCCTGAAGGCAACATAAGACTCCATAGAGGGAATGGAAATATTAAATAGGAATTAATAACTGCCCATTGGGGCCTGAAAACTTTCTTAGATAGGATTGTCAAATGCTGAGATGCTACTTGACTTTTTTTAATGTTATAGTAGCTTGGGCTGGGAGAAGTATCTTTGTTGAGTCAATGTCAGTGAAAGTGACACAGGACAAGTAAGTCCTCAACATGACAGTTCCTGAATGTTACAGCTCCTCTGGGTTAATTCTTTTCTCGAAATTATTGTAATATGCAAATAATAGAATGTCAGAGTAACAGAACACTTACAGAAATACTGAATTCCACATAATCTCTTACCAAAATTTCAATGATGATCCCTTTGTGAATTCAACATACATTTATTAAGAATCTAGCACCATAGGATTATAGCTATGGGTCTAAAAGGGACCTGAAAAATCAACTAGTTCAATTCCCTCCTCTTTCAGATATGGAAACTGAGGACCAGAAAGGTTATATGAAGTAATACAATGAAAGAGCTGAGATTTGGACTCATATATTTTCCATTCCAAAGGTAGCAAGATGGCACAGTGGATAGAGTGAAGGGCCTGGAGTGAGGAAGAGTCATCTTCATGAGTTCAAATGTGGCCTCAGACACTTACTAGTTGTGTAACCATGGACAAGTGACTGACCCATGTTTGCCTCAGTTACTCATCTGTAAAATGAGGGGCAGAAGGAAATGGCAAATCACTCAATATCTTTGCCATGAAAACCCCAAATGGAGTCTGGAAGAACTGGACATGACTGAGCAACAACAGGTTAACATAATTTACCCTTCAGCAAAGGCCAGGCTATTCATAATAGGGGGATTGGTTTGTGGAGAAGGTAGGAAAGCCTTAGAGTAGTAACTACTTTTCTGCAATACATCTGCTATGGGGAGAGGATTCTCATTATTTTGAATACAACCAGAGTGCTGTCTAAAAAAAACAACAAAAAAACCATCTTGTGTACACTCAATTATTATGGCAAATAATAAATCCTTTCTTGCTATGTCTCTAAATGATGCATTTGCCTGTCTTTCCCTCCTGAGCCCATCAAAGCAAAAGTCAGCCTTCTTATGAATCTTGGATTTAAACCATGGTTAACAGAAGGAATGAATTTTCATAAATTAATGTTCTAGATTGATATATTGTTATCATATCATCATCATGATTATTAGGGCTACATATGTGCTTAACCTGATAATTCATAATTACTTTTATCCTGCTTGGAACACAGAGAGAAAAACATGTTCTTCGTGTCCTTAATGTCAACTCGCTCAGTGTTGCCTGTTTTTGCAAATCCATTGAGAGCAAGTCAAATCCATTTGTAAAGTCCCTGAAACTTCATTGAAGGGAGCCCAGTATTTAGTGGCTCTTTGTACCTGACTGTTCTGGGGAACTTTTATTATTTTGCCTTCCCCTCTCTTTCTGACCTACCCCTCTCCAAAAGACTGTTCTAGAGGAACACTATGTCCTAGGATTTGAGAATGTAGTTAACAGCAATGATCCCAACTGATGACCTTGCATCAAAGCTACTTGCATGCCTCAGCTTTCTGCCCTGTGAAATCAGTGCTAATATTACTCAAAAATAATGGTACATTTCAGTAGTAAGAGTCTGAGAGAAAAGTTTTCTCTGTTTAGTTCTCTAGAGCTGCCTGGTCATCTGAGATCTAGACCTAAATAAAAAAGCTGTATGGGGTGGGTTGATGGGGCCTTGACCACTACTCGGAAGGTAGTAATAAAGTAGCCTCCAAACACGAACCAATTAGCAGGAATGAATTTTGAGTGGATCTGAAGACGTCTTATCTTCTGCTAAACATAACTCACTAGCAGTTTACCAGAGCCAGAGATGCCTGGAGGTTCCTGCAAATGGGTGGACTGACTCCTGGTGGCAGGATGCTGGTCTTAATTTTCAGAAAACTCTGAATAAGGAACCTACAAGCTGCTTGAGAAACCCATCAGGTTCTTGGGAATAGTTTTAGCTCCACATTCTAAAAGAGTCCACCAGATGAATGTAGGACCCTCACAAATGGTCAAATTGCACAGTATAGTAGAATGTAGTTGCCACTACTATCCAGGACCAGCACCTGAAAGGGAAAAGACACTGCGCTTAGCTGTGTGGCAATCTGGCCTGAGTGAAGGACTAGGGGGAAAATGGCTTGAACCAAGGATTAGTTCTCCCTCAGCTAAGAGACAGAACACAGACAAAGGAAGCTGCAAAGGCCCGGTCATAGGAAAAAAAAAAAAAAAAACTAGGGCAGCATGTGTGTGTGTGTGTGTGTGTGCGTGTGTGCGTGTGTGTGTGTGTGTGTGTGTGTGTGTGTGTTTGCGCGCACTCGTGCATAAGCATCTGGGAGGTTGGAATGGGAGAGGGAACATCTTTGTGCGTGATGGCTACAAAGGCTGGGGGGAGCCAGGCGCCCATGGGAAAAGTGGCTACTGGGTGGCTGCAGGAGGACTTGCGCGGCAGGTAGAGGGGTAGTGCATGGAGATGGGAGTGCTCCGCGCAGCTGGGTTCGCAACTCGCGGAGACTCACGTCTGTGGGCACAGATGTCAGTCCAGCTGGCAGAGCTCTGGGCTAGGAAGGGCGAGATGCTCCAGGACCACGCTGAGCCTCTCTCAGCCTGCCTGCTGACGGCTCGCGGCCCCCTATCGCAGTAGCTCTGCCAACTTCTCAGAGGATTCTCTAACCCTCCCTACACAGCGCCCGCGGTAGAGAGAGCACCAAAACTGTAGGGATCATGTGAGGAACCGAGACCCGGGGAGCTGCCATGCTGGGGACTGGGATTTCTCTCATTCATCTGAGGACTGCAGCGCTTTTCACGGTGGCTGAGTGGGGACCTGGGGCTCCACAAGGGGAGGCGGGAGACCCTGGTGGAGAGGCCAGGTGCGGAAAGGGGACTGGATGAAGTTTTGCGCAGTCCAGTTCTGCTCTGATCCCATCTGGAATGAAGCTAGATGCAGTGAATGATTTCTCTCCTGGTCCCCGAGAAGTGAGTGCTTCAGGTAGACAGAACAGCTGCTGTCGACCACCTCCCTCCACCCCTAATTCCCCACACTATTGACTTCTTCTTTCTCTCCCAGACCTGACCTTTCTTTATTGCCTACCGTTTTTTCACAACACCCTCCCACCAAACTACCTGTTCCCAAGTTTCCCCAACAACCCCTAAGAAGCATCCCTCAATTAATCCCTGTCCAACTTCCTTTCCGAACCCCATCTTCAAAGTCATCCTTCAATTCCGCTTGCAGCTGTTTCGTTTCCCGCTGCCCCATGGCTTTAATCACTCTCATCACTTTAGGGATTTTAAAATCTAGTTCAGGCATCTTATTTTCATTCGCTTTCCCCCCGCCCTTTTTTTTTTGGAGGGGTGGGGTGGGTTTGGAATTATAACTCTTGGAGACATGAGCTAGCAAATGGGTTCAGAGCTAAGCAGATATCTCCTTTACAAGGACGTGTGTTTTTGGTTTGTTTGCCGAACGTTGATTTACTCTAACTATCCTGACTGTCCCATTGACCACTATGTAAGCTGCTGAGGAATTTGCATGACATTTGTGTAGAGGGAACACCTGGCAACAAAGAGAAAACAAGTGAGTTGAAATTTCTGAAATGACCATAATATTAACATTAATATTAAAAGTGCAAGCAGATAATATATACCTTTCACATATATGAGTAAGAGATGTACTTCTTAATAAGTGCTAAAGGCAATTATAAAAGAAAAAATATAACTATATTTACACAAAATGAAAAGTTTCTGCCTCAGGATACTTAATGCAAATAGGGTAAAAGGCCAAGTTATCCAAAGGAATTAAAAAATAAAACAAAACGACATGGTTTGGCATCAAATTTCTCATACACACATGTGTATATAAATATATTCATGTAAGTATATCTGTTTACACACATATAGATATATACACTACTGTGTATACATATAAACATATATAAAAATACACATGCATATGCATACATATGCCTGTGTACACATATGTGTTTATACCTACATGTGTGCATAATTAAAAAAGTTATTCTTCATAATTATAAAGGATTCATAAGGACAGAGTGCTTACCTTTTATATATACAAATTATATGTCTAAGATTCTTATTAAAAATTAGTTTACCCTGATATTAATTTGAAAATTAAAACCATTTAGGAATAGCTAAAAAGAGTCATTCTTTTATACAAATAATGTGAATTAGGAAGAACTGATACAAAGGAATTAGTTGGGGCAGGAGGGCTGGTAGTTCTGGTAACCTATTTTCATCGGAAATGGGTTTAAGAGGGAAGAATGCATGTGTATCTAGAAGAATATCAAAATCTTCTCAATTCAGATGAAATAAAATGGTAAGGGCATAGGGAGGGGGAGAGGACAAGGAAGGGATCTTTAGAGGGAAGGGTGAGGGAATGGATAGAATATGGTATAGAAGGGACTTTAAATTTATGGGAATGGGAGGATAGGGGAGGAATCCTTGGAGTGAGGTAGGTAAATAACAGGAGGTCTAAGTAGTGGGTAGAAGTGAAGTAGAGGAGGCAAGAGGTATAGGAAGGAAGAGATATGCAGAAACATAAAAACCAAAATCAGAAGTAGAATATTTTTGGGAAAGTGTATGTTTATTTGCATATGTATATATGTATGTGTGTATGTGTATATCTGTAACTATAGAGAAAGATATCTAAACTTTATTGTAGTATTCTTGGGGGCAGGGGGCAAGGGAAAGAACAAAGTAAAAAGTTCACAGCAGAGAAGAAAAGAAAACTCATAGGAAAGCAAAGAATAGATGGACGTTCTCAACACAAACTTGATTTTATCTTTGAAGGAATAGGCATGTTTCTTTTTTTTTAATATAAATTTATTTATTTAAATTTTTACATTCATTTTCACAAAATTTTGGGTTCCAAATTTTCTCCCCATTTATCCCCTCCCCCCATCCCAATACACCGAGCACTCTAATTTCCCCTATCACCAATCTGCCCTCTCTTCTATTGTCCCTCCCTTCTCTTGTCCCCATCTTCTCTTTTGTCCTGTAGGGCCAGATGACTTTCTATTCCCCATTAACTGTATTTCTTATTTCTTAGTAGCAAGAACAATACTCAACAGTTGTTCCTAAAACTTTGAGTTCCAAATTCTCCCCCTCCCTCCCTCCCCACCCATTCCTTTTGGGAAGGCAGGCAATTCAATATAGGCCCTATCTGTGTAGTTTTGCAAATGACTTCCATAATAGTTGTGCTGTGTAAGACTAACTGTATTTCCTTCCATCCTATTCTGCCCCCCATTGTTTCTCTTCTGTCTTTTGATCCTGTCCCTCCCCAAGAGTGTTGACTTCAAATTGCTCCCTCCGCCCATTGCCCTCCCTTCCATCATCCCCCCTACCTTGCTTATGTTCTTCTCCCCCATTTTCCTGTATTGTAAGATAGGTTTTCATATCAAAATGAATGTGCATTTTATTCCTTCCTTTAGTTGAATGTGATAACGGTAAACTTCATGTTTTTTCCTCAGTTCTCTTCTTTTTCCCTCCACTAAAAAGTCTCCTGCTTGCCTCTTGAATGGGAGATAATTTACCCCATTCCATTTCACCCTCTCTCCTCGCACTACATTTCTCTCTCACCATTTACCTTAATTTCTTTTAAAATATGATGACATCCTATTCAATTCACTCTGTGCTCTCTATCTCTGTATGTGCGTGCATGTGTGTATGTGTGTGTGTGTGGTCCCACCAACTACCCAGATACTGAAAAGTTTTGAGAGTTACAAATATTGTCTTTCCATGTAGGAATGTAAACAGTTCACTTCTGGTAAGTCCCTTATGACTTCTCTTTGCTGTTTACTTTTTCATGCTTCTTCTCATTCTTGTGATTGAAAGTCAAATTTTCTTTTCAGCTCTGGTCTTTTCATCAAGAATGCTTGAAAGTCCTCTGTTTCGTTGAAAGACCATATTTTCCCCTGAAGTATTATACTTAGTTTTCTGCTGGGTAGGTGATTCTTGGTTTGAGTCCTAGTTCCTTTGACTTCTGGAATATCCTATTCCACACCCTTCGATTCCTTAATGTAGAAGCTGCTAGATCTTGTGTTATCCTGATTGTATTTCCACAATACTGGAATTGTTTCTTTCTAGCTGCTTGCAATATTTTCTCCTTGACCTGGGAATTCTGGAATTTGGCCACAATGTTCCTAGGAGTTTCTTTTTTTAGATCTCTTTCAGGCAGTGAATGATGGATTCCTTGAATACTTATTTTGCCCTCTGGTTCTAGAATGTTAGGGCAGTTTTCCTTGATAATTTCATGAAAGATGATTTCTAGGCTCTTTTTTTGATCATGGCTTTCAGGTAGTCCCATAATTTTTAAATTGTCTCTCCTGGATCTATTTTCCAGTTCAGTTGTTTTTCCCATGAGATATTTCACATTCTCTTCCATTTTGTCACTCTTTTGATTTTGTTTTGTGATTTCTTGGTTTCTCAGAAAGTCATTAGACTCCATCTGTTCCATTCTCACTTTGAGAGAACTATTTTCTTCAGGGGGCTTTTGAACCTCCTTTTCCATTTGGCTAATTCTGCTTTTGAAAGCATTCTTCTCCTCATTGGCTTTTTGAACCTCTTTTGCCAATTGAGTGAGCCTATTTTTCAAGGTATTATTTTCTTCAGCATTTTTTGGGGTCTTTTTTAGCAAGGTATTGACCCATTTTTCATGCTTTTCTTGCATCTCTCTCATTTCTCTTCCCAGTTTTTCCTCCATCTGTCTAACTTGATTTTCAAAATCCTTTTTGAGCTCTTCCATGGCCTGAGCCCATTGGGCATCCACCTCGCATGTCTGGGATACAGAGACCCTGACCTTCACATCTTTCCCTGATGGTAAGAATTGTTCCTTGTCATCAGAAATGAAAGGCGGGAACATCTGTCCCCCAAGAAAGTAGCTTTCTATGGTCTTATTTTTGTTCCCTTTTCTGGGCATTTTCCCAGCCAGTTACTTGACTTCTGAGATTCCTCTGCACCCCCGCCTAGATCTGCCCAGTTAGTGCTTGGGGTCTGAGATTCAAATGCTGCTCCCCAGCCTCAGGGCTTTCCATGGCAGGTGCAGCTGCTTTTCAATTTAAGTTCTGGTGCTCGGGTGGGGGCAGGGCCCCCTCCCAGGCTCAGTTCCCTCAGGGAGTTTATGCACAGATCTTTGGTAATGGCCCTGAGGTCCTGCCTGGTCTGGGAGTCCTGGGCCACTGCTGCCTCTCTGTCCATCTGCCGCTCCCTCTGCTGCTGCCCCCCGAGGGGGCCTGAGTTATGGAGACACCCTGCTCCCCTCTTGGCCAGCCCATATATCTCTCTCACTGACCTGGAGCACCTGTGGGCAGAGGGATCTTCGGGGCCACTGGAGGTTCTGTCCCTGAAGCCTGCTCGGATCTGCTCCTCTGGGGCCTCGCGGCCAGGGCAGTGCAGGGGTGTGCTCCGCTGTCTGGAGCGTGATGGACCCCTGGGGACAGCTTTCCAGGCCTCTCTGGAAGGGAAATCTCTTCCACTGTGTTTCTGCACAGGTTCCACTGCTCCAAAATTTGTGGGGAGTTCTTTTTATAGGAAATTTATGGGCTGTGGGTTCGGAGCTAGCATACATGAGTCTTTCTACTCCACCATCTTGGCTCCTCCCCCTCGCATGTTTCTTAAATATGTACATACAGTTAGTATGTTGAGGTTGGCTTCTTGTGAATCCCTATTATCTGGATTGTATGCATCTTTGTCAATATCCTCTAATTTCTTCCCCAAGTAGGTGGTTAGTGGTTCAGTTTGGGAATGCACCATAGTTAGAGAGTTGTCATATCTGTTCAGTTTCTTTTTCAGTCAGGTCCTTGGTCAGGAACTTGATTCAAATCCAACCATCTTTTAAGCTTTCCATGGCAAGACCCAACTGGCCCAATCAACACTGTGGCTGTTGAACAATCTCTTTGAATTCAAGGAATTTTGGAAATCACTCTACCCAGCACAATGAGATTTCATGGAGTGACTGATAATAGTTAAAGCCTTGTAAGCGATCAAAATTTATACACTTATGTAAACAACCACATTCAGAGCTTAAGCTAGTAAAATTTAAACTAACATAAAAGCTCACCATATGTGCTGAACATGAATTCCTTCTTTCATAAATATTTTCTCCCTTCCTCCATGTTATGGAAGCTTCATTTCATCTTTCTTCATTTCATCTCATCATCTCCATCTACAGTGATCAAGAGTTTAAATGGGAACCACCAAATCATTAAGAGCTCTTGGAAATGTCAGGCAGTTCTCCAAGGTAATAAGTTTTGTTTTTAATAGTTGTTGATTGCACTTATGATTTGGAGGAGTGTTTCACACTTGGGGTTTCTTTCACTGATGTGGTGCGATGTTTTTACAAAATAGGACAAATACCAACATAAAATTCTGGCTTATTGGAAATGGAAAGTTAATCAGACATCATTTCCAAAATATGGGATCCAGATTGGGGAACAGCCTTAATACCCAGTAAGAAGTGAAAAGTCATTAACTTAAATCTCTATGAAAGGTGGAAGTCTGGATATGGTGACTCATCAAAAATCATAACAGATACTGAATCATAAATTTAGTCACAGAATCATACTTCAGATAATGTGACAGGTAAAAGCCATAATGAGAATTCAATGACCTGTTTGTGATCAGGAAACAAATTTGTGTTTGGGTAAACCCAAACAGCACATGATCAACATTATTGTTAATGTTACCCATCATTATTGGCTTAAAGACCAAGATTAGAAATGCTCACATTATAAGCAGAAGATGCAAATTATCCATCACTGAGTAGTGATCCATTCTGTAGTTCCTCCTCCCTTTGTTTTCAATCATTACCCTGGAGATTTAAGGAGTCCTTTTTGGGGATCCACTAAAATGTCTGTCTCCTGCCCCAGATTGGCCCTATATGTAACTAATTATGATTGATTAAAGTCCTCTAATCAATCTGGAGTTCCTTGGTCTCTTGGTATCAAGTTCACTCCATGGTTATATGAGAAGTATAGATTACATAGAAAATGGTAAAGGGATATGGTTATTAAAAGAAATGATGAAAATATGAGGAGCAGCCAAGTAGTAGAAACCTAACTAGGACAAGAGAAAAACTAAACTGATTTTGCCCCATACCTTTTTATGTCTCAATCTTTGGCTTCAATGTTTAGGCCTCTTGAAGTGAGAGGCTCCAGTGTTGTATTGACTTAGGTTTGGTGCCAGAGGATATAGAGAGAGGTTGGTGGCAAGAGAAAGGAGGAGAAGTTGATTCTGTTATGGTTGCTGCTGCTTGTGTCCTTGGATACTGGAAGCCCCTGATAGCATCACAGCCGGTACCATTTTGTTTTGATGATTAAAATTTTATAATATTGTTTGAGACCTGGCACTGGTACTTCATTCACATTTTTCTTTCCACTGGCTCCCTTGAAAATCTTGACTTTTGTTCTTCCAAATGAATTTTGTTATTATTTTTCTAACTGTGAAAAATAATCCTTTGATAATTTCATTGGTATGATTCGGACTAAACACACTGCTCTAGTTAGTATTGTCATTTTTATTGTATTAGCTTATCCTGCCTATGAGCAATTAATATTGTTCCACTTGTTTAATTGTACCTTTATTTTTGTGAAAAATAATCTGTAATTGTGTTCTTTAGTGTGTCTTGTCAGATGGACCACCATTTATTTTCTACTGTCTGCAGTTATGTTACATGAATATTCTGGTTCTATCACTTTCCCTTTTTTGGTAATATGTAAAATGCTGATGATTTATTTGGATTTACTTTATTTATTTAATTACCGGCAACTCTTCCAACATTTTTTTTGGTGAATTCTTGAGGGATTCATGAAGATATCATCACATGATAACTAAAGGTTAATAATTTTATTTCCTTCTTTTTCCTGGCTTATTGCTGTAAAATGATCTGGAGAAGGAAATATCAAATCGCTCCAATATCTTTGCCATGAAAACCCCAAAATGTATTATGAAGAGTCAGACGCAAATGAAGAAAAATAACTTCTATTTTCAAATTGCAGGGCATGGAAGGAAGAAAAAGAGTAAAATTTCCATCCCTTACAGACATGAGCAAATTTAGTTTGAACTTCCAAGAAGATATTCTTTATGGAATTTTTAAAAGCTGGCTTGCGGTTTGGGGATTCTGAATCTGGGAAATGAGATCTTGCTAGGGCAAAGGAAGTGTCCATTAAGTCCTTCACCAACTATTTTCTTCCCCTTTCTCTGACCTTACTTACTGTTTGCATTTGGACCTATTAACCTCTGCAAGGGTCTCACTAGATACTTCCATCCCTTGGTGTAAAATAGTGTAAGGAATATTTCTAAGAAAATCAAAGGTCCTCTGTCTCCCACACCCGTTTATTCTGTCAAGCTAAGAGGTTGGGGATAAGGGCAACTGGAGCTGGCATACAACCTGTCTCACTTTCTGAAATGGGAATCACATGTCAGGTCAGTAAAGACTACCCCCAGCTTTGGGAGCCGGTCAGGAGGAAATGCTTTCATCTGCATTTTGGAGATGACACAAATTCTTGCACTGTTAAGAAGAGCTAAGTCTATCAAAGCATGTCATCACACAATGTTGCTTGTAATGTGTACAATGTTCTCTTGTTACTGATCACTTCACATGACATCACCACAAGTAAGCCTTTCCAAGTTTCTCAGAAGTCCATCTTCCCATCATTTCTTATAGAACAAGAGTATTCCATGCTATTTATATGGCACATGTTAAGTCATTCTCCAATTAATGGCTAGGCCCTCAAATTGCAGTTCTTTTCCACCACCAAAAGAACTGTTAGAACTAAGTTTTTGTACATGTGGTTCCTTTTCACATTTTCATGATCTCTTTGGGATAGAGACCTAGAAATGGTATTGCTGGGTCCCAGGGAATGCACAGTTTTATAGCTCTTTGGACCTAGTTTCAAATTGCTCTCCAGAATGGGTGGATTAGTTCACAATTCAACCAACATTGCATTAATGTTTCAAATTGCCTACATCTTCTCCAACATTTTTCATTTCATCTTGTCTCATGTTAGCGAATCTGATAAACGTGATGTAGTGTCTCAGAGTGGTATTGATTTAATAGTAATTTAGAACAGAGTTCCATATAAGTATAGATGGCTTTAATTCCTTTCTCTGCAAGCTTCCTGCCAATTTCCTTTGACCATTTATCAGTTGGGGAATGATATAGAATTGAATCAGTACTCTACATTTTTTAGAAATGAGAACTTTGTCAAACATGCTGATTGTAAAAATGGTTTGCCATCTTTCTGATTCCCATGTGTAGTTATCATTCCTTCAGTTCTCCATAGATCTTACAGGTAAACTATGTCTTGCTTTACTGGGTTGCTCAAATTATCAGTGTTTATATCTAAAGCATGAACCCATTTTGATTCTCTCTTAGTAGAATTGGTAAGATGTTGACCTCTGCATAGTTTCTGCCAGGATATTTTGCATTTTTGCTAGAAGCTTTGTTAAAGAGTGAGTTCTTATCTCAGAAGCTGGAATCTTTGGGTTTTTCAAACAGTAGATTACTAGTCATTGACTACTGTTTCTAGTGTGCCTAATGTATTCCACTGATAGGACTTTTCATTTCTTAGTACCAAGTCATTTTGATGATTTATGCATTATAATATATATGTTGATCATAGGTGACTAAGCTACTCTCCCTTGCATTTCTTTTCATTAGTTCCTTTGATCTTCTGGACCTTTTGTTCTTCCAGATGTATTTTTTCTCCAGCTCTTTGAAATAAATAGTTGGCAGTTTACTTGGTATGGTACTGAATAAGTAAATAAATTTAGATAGAATTGTCATTATTATTGTATTAGCTTGGCATTTGCAATGTAGGGGGCAGATTTTGTCACAATAAATTAGATTTCATTTTATTTATTTGAAACATGTTTGGTAATTAAATTCACGTATTTCCTGGGTTTCACTTGGCAACAGGACTCTCACATATTTTATAAGTATACATTAATTTTAAATGAAATTTCTCTTTTTATATCTTAGTAGTTTGCTGGTTATTTTTTAAGGTATGATTTTATTCACTAATTTTTTTCTTCTTTTATCAAGCAGGTAATTCTCTTTTCATATTTATGTTTGTACCACTCTTTGTTCAATTTTCCCCCTGTCAGTGTTACTTCTTTCTTTAGCTCTTTGAAGAATTCTTATTGGGCTTTTTCCGTCAGTTTCCATTTGTTTTCATTGAGGCTTTGCTTGTCCCTGTTTTCATCATGTTTTCTTCTTTTGAATCTCTTTGATCTTCCCTGTCATCATAGTAACTTCTTAAGGTTAAGTTATTTTTTCTGGTGACTTGCTCATTTTCCAGCTGGTTTCAAAACTTAACATAGTGTTAAAGTTGGGTTATGTTCCCAGAGTATATTGGCTACTTTCTGAAGCTTAATCACACTATTATTTTCAAAGCAAATTTTTAAGCCCTGTTCAGTTTTCAGTGTTTCCAATGTAGTTTGACAAAAGGAGAGATACCCCTGCTCTCCAGGGCTATGCTCTGCTCCTTGCCCAGGAAGTGTCCCCATAACTCTGCACCTATAAGAGCCACTGCTCTTCTCAGCAATGGAATTGTCAGCAGGGCATCAGTTTCCCTGCAAGTGCAATCAAAAGTGCATTAGCACTAATATTGGACGTGACAACTGTGCTGGGACAAGGGAACAGGGAGCAATGCATCCATTGCCAATTCACGATCCTCTATAATCTCTTACTGCCCAGAACCCAGTATTCTTTCTGGAGAGGGAGATCCTGAAGCTGCTGCAGCTGCTATTAAGTCTATGGTCAATTTCCAATGGGTGCACTTTGGGCAAAGCTGCACTTCAGTCTTAGAGACTTCTCCTACCTCTCAAGATTTTATTGCTTTTGCCAAGGCAAAATTTGAATCTCTGTCTTATTTTGAAGTCCTTTGCAGAGCAGTATAAGTGGGGTCCTGTTCCCACTGGGGTATAGTGGTATTATTTCCTACTGTTTAAATTCATAATAATGGGGAATCAATCATTTTCTGTTGGTATCATCTCTTTTGGGAAAAAAAAATTGCACTATTTCAAAGTAAAGAATGTTTATGTTGGGAACCTCTTGTAATTCATGAACTCAAGAACTCTTTTGGACCCTACTGTTTTAGGGAATAAATCGCCTCTCATTTCTTAGTTCTGTACACTATTTAGATGTTCTTACTTGAGCTCTTTATACTTGTATTTGATCCTGATATTGGTAGTCTGACCGATGTCAAGAATCACATTAATGAAGACTGTCAAATAAAACCTGAGATGGCAAGCTGGTGACCATAAAATGAGGTGAGGTTTTAATTTATTCTGTTATTTCTTTATAATTAATTAAGAAAGCATTCAAATCAAGGTGAATTGAGTGTAAGCTGCCATAGTAGGACAGTTATGTATAACATCTCTGCCATTCCATTTTTAAAGTTCTGAAAGAATGGATACCTCTTTATATGTTAATCAATCACAAGGTCTTTTCCACTGTCATTTATTCCCTAGGATGTACTTGTTTGTCCAGAATTGTGCAAAGTATCCTCCTCTCCCTGAATTGGTGATGGGCCCTTACTCTGTACTTGAATATGAGTGAGTCATATAATTTATTGTGGCATCAGTTTTCTCAGTAATTATGAAATAGTAAGACACTTCAGATATTTTTTCTCTGACAATGTTTACATTTCCAAAAAACTGCTCCCATTAGATTTCTTTACAAAAATAATACTTATCAGTCTCTCTTTCTGCCTCTCTGCCTCTGTGTCTATCTTTCTGTCTCTCTCTCTGCCTCTGTCTCTCTCTGTTTCTGTCTCTCTCTGTCTCTCTTTCTTTCTCTCCAAATAGCTGAAAGTTTATTCTACCATATTGCCTAACTATATTTGCTACTAAAAACACCCCACTTTCATTGTTACATGTTTTTGCTGATTGGAAAGCAAATGATACTTTTTGGGCTATCTTTCTATTGCCAATATCTCTAAATGTCTAAGAATTCTAATTAGTTTTATTGAAATGCAAAAACTGACATTTTAAAGTTTCATACATCAAAGTAACTCCTGGGCCAGGATAAATGAAGTCATTATTTGGTTCTGAAAGGTGAAATATTCTTGAAAAGATGTGGACTGATTTTCCTGCAGTTAAAAAGATCTATCCCCCAAGCTTCCTACTGTAATAGTAATCTAAATACAAAGATCTTTCTCATTAATTATTATCCCTACATGATCTACTTAAATCACCTGGAAGCCTAATTCACATGTTGTAGGGGGAACTTGCTGAACAGGCCCAACAGAAAGGGTGGAGCAACACCTTGAGTAAGTGAGTGATTGGAGCCAGAGGGGATAGAATGCAGGCCAACTGACACAGGCCAACTGATACAGGCCAACTGACACAGCGTGACAGTTGATAGTGAGAAAGCCTTGGCTGAGGGAGTTGAGAGAACTGAGAATGCCTCTGCCCTCTGCTGTGATCATGGTTTTTAGTCACCATGACAGATTTTGATTTTTGGTCCAGGGATTTGGCTTTCTAGTGTTTAAATAAATGTTTTTCTTTTGTCTTCGAGAGGAAGAGTCTGTTATACTTGGTGATTGAGAACTATGCTGGCATTTTCATAGTCAACACCAGTGCTGTGAATATTGCCTTGGCAATACACTTAACATTGTGGAAAGTTTTGGGACAAAGATGATTCTGTTTAGTTTTTGCTTTGTTTTGTTTATACCAAATTGCATATTCATACATTTGGTATTTTAGAAGGAGGACTTATATCCAAAAGTTCTTATTTTTGTTCCAGACCAATGCCTGTTAAGGATTGCAGAAAGCAATGAAACAGACTGTAGCAGCAGTGGTGGTAAGTTTTATTTTTAATGTGTTTTTTATCTACTGATATTATCACATATGTGGTCATTGGAGGAATGTTAAGATTCAGCATGGGTTAGTGAAATAAGTAGAAATTTAGCATTTAGTGAAATTTTAGTGAAATCTTGTATCATCTATTACCTCAGCCTAAATACGACCAACTGAAGTTTCAACAATTATTGACATTTGTGTGAAAATTTTGGTCATCATGATGGATTTTGCTTTCTGGTTCAGAGATTTGGCTTTCTGGTGTTTGAATAAATATTTTTCTTCTGCCTTTGAGAGGGAGAGTCTAATATACTTGGTGATTGAGAACTACGCTGGTATTTTCAGAGTCACCACCAGTGCTGTGAATATTGCCTGGTGATACATTTATCACTGTGGAAAATTTTGTGACAAAGATGCTTCTGTTTTATTTTTGCCTTGCTTTGTTTTTACCAAATTGCATATTCATACATTTAATATTTTATAAGGAGGACTTATATCCAAAAGGTCTTATTTTTCTTCCAGACCAGTGCCTGTGTCAGGGATTGCAGAAGGCAATGAACAAGCCTGTAGCAATAGTAGTGGTAAGTTTTATTTTTAATGCATTTTTATTTTCTGATTTATCACAGATGTGGTCATTGGAGAAATGTTGAGATTCAACCTGTTTATGGAAATAGGTAGAAATTTAATGTTTAGTGAAATTTTAGTGGAATTGTCTTGCTTTCATCTATTAGCTCAGCCTAAAGTGGTGTTTTAAGAATTATTGAAATCTGATTTTATTTGAATGAGAAGTGTTTTCTTATTGAAATGTATTTTCTATTTCTAATGTCATATAGTTATTGGGTTTGTATTGGCAGGTAAATTCCCAAATATTTTATAATGTTCTACATTAAATTTAAATAGAATTGCTCTTTCCTGCTCTTACAATAGGATTCGTTATTTTTTAAGGTACAATTTTCTTCATTATGTATTTGCCCTTATTACCAAGATGTTAATTCTCTTTACATATTTACTTTCCACCACTCTTTTCTCAACTTCCCCCAGTCAGTCTTATCTCTTTCTTTAGTTCTTCCAAGAACACTTATTGGACTTTTTTTTTTCCCGTTTCCATTTGTTTTCATCTTGTTTTCTTCTTTTGAATCTATTTTCATCTTCACTCTCACCATCAGAACTTCTTATCATCAAGTTATTTTTTGTGGTGATTTGCACATTTCCCAGCTAGTTTCCATACTTTTCACTTGATGTTAAAGTTGGATCATGTTCCCAGTGTTTCTTGGTTGCTTTCTGAAGCTTAAGACGTTTTCATGCTGTTGTTTTCCAAACTAGTTCTCAGGGCCTCTTCAGTTTTCAGAGCTTCCAGTGTGGTTTGCCCTAAAAGAGAGATGTCACTGCTCTCCTGCTCTTTGCCAGAAAAGGTCCCCATAATTTTGCACCTATGAAAGCCAGTGCTCCTCTCAGCTCTGGAGTTGTCAGCAGAGCACCACTTTGCTTGCAAGTGCAATTGCATGTGCTTCTTCCTAGCCTAACATTGGGACTAACTTCTAACTGTGTACAGACAATGGAACCAGTGCCAATTCAGGATCCTCTATATTTCTTGCTGTCCAGAGCCCATTCCTCTTTCTGAACAGACAAATCCTGAAGCTGCTACAGCTGCAACTAAGTCTTAGACCAACTTTCAGTGGTGCACCTTGGGCAAGGTTCCACTTGTCAGAGACTCCTCCTTCCTCTCAATTTTTATTACATTTGCCAGGGAAGAATTCAAATCATGGTGTGGTTTTGAAGTCCTTTCCAGGGAAATTGTGGGAGAATTTGGCTCATTTCCTATTTCTACTTCAGCATTATTGATTTATACCTTTTGGGTTAATATTCGTAATCATTGGAAACCAATCATTTTCTGTTGGTATCATATTTTTTTTTTTTTTGGTAAAAATATAGCATTGTATCAGAGGAAGAAATTTTCATCATGGGATTCTCTTCTGATTCACCAATTCGATAACTCTTCAGAAACCTATTATTTTAGGGAATAAGCTTATACTTCTTAGTTCTGTATATTATTTTAAAGTTCTTGCTTGAAGTCTTTATTCTTGTAGATGAACCTCACAATTGTAGCCTGGCCAAATGTGAAGAATTCACATTCCTATAGTCAATCAAATAAGACCTGAGACTGCTGTTGGAGACCATCTTACATGGTGAATTTCACTTTAGTAAAGTAGTCTATTTTTAGTCTACACCATCATAATTAATTAAGAATGCTTTCAAATTAAAAAGAATTTTGTGTGTACTGTTGGAAAGGGGATAATCATATATAACATCTCTGCCATTCTATTTTTAAATATCTGAAATAATGGACATCTGTTTATACGTTAATCAATCAATCACAAGGTCTTTGCTATTGTCATTTTATTCCTGGAATGAAGTTGCTTGTGTTGAATTGTGGAAACTCCCTTCCTCTCCCTGAATTAGTGATGGGCACTTATCCTCTGCTTGACTCTGAATTAGTCACATAATTTATTATGGCATCAGCTTTCTCTTTAAATAAATGAGGTGATCAGATCAATCAGATGTGCTTTCTCTGACAATGTTTACAATTCCAAAACAGTTACTGTTCTATTTCCTTTTAAAAAAAAAATCTCTCTATCCATCCATCCATCTACCTCTTTAACTATCTTTCTGTCTGTCTTATGTCTCTAACCACATATATCTGAAAGTTTATTCTACCATGTGGCAGAATTAGATTTTCTACTATAAAAACACTTTCCTTTTCTTGCCTGTATTGCTGTTTGTAAAGGAAATGATTCTTTGTGGGCTGTCCTCCAAATTTTTAAAATCCCAATTAGCTTTTTTGAAACACATAAACTATTTTACAGTTTGACATATTAAAAATACTTCCAGTATCAGGGTAAATGATGTTTTTTACTGGTTTAGAACAGTGAAATATTCTTGAAAAGATACAGACTGAGTTTCCTACAGTCGAATGGATTGATCCCCCAAGTTCTCTACCAGGATGGAAAGTTTCATGACAGAAGTGGTTTTTTTTTGTTTTTGTTTTGCTTTTATTAAATTGCATATTCACACATTTGATATTTTTTAAGCAAGACATATTCCAAAGTTCTTATTTCTTGTTCCAGTGAAGTGCCTATAGGTCTGATTACCAAAACCAATGATGACACCTCTACTGATAGTGGTGGCAAGTTTTCCTTTTTTGGGTGTGTACTTTTTTTTATTTGTTGGTTTTAGCAAATATGTGGTCATTGGAGGAATGTGAAGATTCAACTCAGTTTAATGAATTAGATTCTTTTCAGTCACAGACCAACCTAGAAAACTTTTCAAAATGACATACTTTGAGAAACTCTTTTTGTCAGTGAATAGCTCTACTGAGTCATTCAATTAGGGAGATTTAACAGGACCAATGCATTCACTGGAGCGTTCTTTGGCTTCATTTGCACCATACAAGTAGAACATTTCCCTCTAGTTCCCACAAGCATTTTATGATGCAGTCTTATCCTTTACAGGTCCATTCACTGCCTAAACTCCTAATGCTTAAAATATTAACAGCAGAGCTCCCATTTTCATCCTTCCTTTTTCATAGAGAATTGGTGTATTGTTGTGTTCATCTGTTGTTTTCAAGGAAGACCATGACATCAGAGAAATGATGATATGACGTCCACTTGACTTTGTTTGAGTGAGGGAGGGCGGTGAAAGGTCAACAGTCTCACTTTCTCCTCCTGAGCCATCTGGATCCGGTGACCAGATATTCATCAGAATGACTGGAGATGGTCCAGGATGCAATGGGAGACCTTGGCCTTTTTCACCTAAGGTCTATTCAGGTACTCACTTAGAGTGAGGTGACAGGAGTGCTTCTCTTTTGGTACAATATCATTAAGGAGAATTTTGTAGCTTGCTGAGCGAAACTGATTGAAATCATTAATCAATGAGGGCAAATGCTACGACCTTCTTCATCTGTGCTTGCTAAGAACCACTGGTGGCACAACTGATGTTTCATTCACTTTTACTGAGGAGATGTTAATTCAATGGTGTAACTGATTTACAAAAAGATGATAATTTTTTAAAAATTAAGTCTATTTTTACTTTGGGATTTTCATGCAACTGATTTATTACTCCCTTGAATGGACAAAAATATTTATTTTTGCGGGTGGGTACAGGCTATGCAGATCTCTGTCTACATCATTGTAAGGAACTTAAAGTGAGAACCTTCTCTGCTGATTCATCAGGCTGGCAATGCCTGGAAACTTGGGGCCTAAGAGTTGTCTCATATTTCTTTTATTATCCCTTTAAACGCATTGTTGGTACCCATCTAAACTCATCATTTATAGATGATGGAGGAATTAGGTTAACAGCCCCCATCACACATCCAGAAGAATACCGACATGGGTAAATATCTATTTGTTGTGGATGGTAAGCTTCCACTTTTGCCTATAACTTTAATAAAATTAGCTTTTCAATGATGATTGAGACACTGTGACTAGGTCTGTTTCAGAAAACACACAAAGTTGTGATGAAAAATGTAATCTCCGGCATAAATTTAAATGGTTGAGCATGCGGGTCCAATAAAGTAGCTTTTAAAATGTGAACAAATATTGCTATAAAGATGTTAATGGAGGAAACAGTGTGTACCTTACTTTCATTAAAATGGTTCCTTTACTCTGCATTTATTTATGTATTGTCACTTTAAGTAACTCTTTGGAACTAGATTGTTCACTACAGAATTGTTTCCATAGTCTGTTAACATTTATTGAGAATATATGAAAGCCACAGTAAGTGATTCTACTAATATAGTAATACTATCACCTGGTAAAAAAGGGCTTATGATAATATTATGGTTTAATTCTACTCCTGATAGAGCACCCAACCTAAGAATGAATTGACTAGAGACTACACAATGGTACCTGAAAGTATTACTATAAAACACAGTGGACCATGTGTTTTGGGAGACACTTAAGAATTTCAAAATATTGAAAGGTAATTCATTTGTTTAAAGCTATAAGGACACATAAGTCACTATACTCAACAAAATTACTATGAAATTCTACTTCCTCTGTGTCCATCCTCTTGAAATATTTCTGAGTGCCTTCAAAGTAAAGAAACACCTCTCTGAGTTTTCTTTCAGTTACATAAGTGAGAAAATAGGGAGAAAATTATGAGTTAAACATATGCTAGAGTGAAAGTTTAATCTTGCTATTTTTGAATTTGCAATGGTATAGATAATGGTCTGATCACTTGCTCTCAAAGAGTCATTTCTCAATTGTTTCTCATTTAGTCCCTTTAGTTCTGTTACACCAGTTAGATTGAGAATTCCATGGATTCCATCCTTCAAAGTTATGGAAGACTTTTTAATCACAAGACATATAGGATTATCCTACAGTATTCCATCCCTCAACATATACCTAGAATCAATTTGAATGGCCATACCTCCCTCTTCATGCTCCAGGCAGGCAGGTGTCCTCCAGTAGTCAGATTTCTAAGTGCTTTAGGGAAATGCAGAAAAAATATCACATGCCCTCAGCACACACTAGACCACTACCATTAGGACTCAAACTCAGCACGAGGTAAGCTGCCAGATCCCTACAGTCACCAGCTGTCAGCCGTTGGAGCCCCAGTGAAAAAGTCAATGACCAGGCCTCTGGAACCTAGCACAAGAAGCTTGGGATGATGTCCCCTGTACTCCAGCAGAAGAGTTCAGCTTGAAAACCAAGAAATGAGACAACAGAAGAGCAAGAGGCAAAAATAGACATTCACCATTGAAAATTACTATGGTGACAGGGAAGGTCAAAACAAACTCAGAAGAGGAAAACATTCTAAACATACTTATATCTGAAACCACAAAGGTAAATAAGAATTGGCCTCAAACTCAAAAAGCCTTCTTGAAAGAATTCAAGAAGCATTTTAAATGTCAAATAGGAGAGGTAGAAAAAATTGGGAAAACAAATAAGAGGTATGCAAGAGAGTATAACAGCTTGGAAAAGGAAAGACAAAAACAGACTGAAGAAAACAATTTCTTAAAAAATACCATTGACCAAATGGCAAAGGAAGTACAGATACTCTCTGGAAAAAAAGAACTCCTTATAAAATAGAATTGGCCAAAAGGAAAAATAAAAACATGCATAAAAGGTGTGGAAAAGAATGGAAAGACACAACAAACATAACTGTGAATGGAAATGGGAAGAACTCTCTTCTAAAATGGAAGGAGATAACAGAGTGGATTAAAAATTACAATTCTATGATACTTTGTTTATAAGAACCACATTTATATCAGAGAGATACAGAAAAACTATAAAAGACTGGTACAGGGTATATTATGTTTCAGCTGAAGTTAAAAAAGCAGGGCTTGCAATCCTGTTCTCAGAGAAAGCAAAATAAAAAATGTCTAATTAAAAGACATAAGGAAGGAAATTACATCTTGCTAAAAGGTATCATAGGCAATGAAGTAATAGCAAAATAAAGTTATATCAACTAAGTGGTATAGTATCCAAATTATTATTAGAGGATAAGTTGAGTTACAGGAAGAAATAGATAACAATATACTGATATGTGTTTGTGTGGGGAGGGGGAGGCAAGACATTAACTTCCCCTCTGAGAAGTACATAAATCTAACCACAAAATGAACTAGAGAGAAATTAAGGTGGTGGATAGAATTTTAGAAAAGTTAGATATGGTAGACCTCTGGAGAAAATTGAATGGGGATCAAATGGAATATTCCTTTTCTCAGTGGTAGATGGCAACTGCACAAAAACTGAGTAGGTATGAGGGCATAAAATCCTCATAATCCAGTGAAGAAAAGCAGAAATGTTAAAAGCATGATATTCAGATCATGATTCAATACACATTGTATATAATAAAGGATCATGGAAAGGCAGGCTAAAACTTAATTGTAAACAAACAATCTAATCCTAAACAATGCAAATTGTCAAACAATGTCAAACAGCAAATCAGAAACAATAGCTTCAAGAGGATAATAATGAGACAACATGCCAAAATTTATGGGATGCAAAGCAGTCCTCAGGGGAAATTTTTTATATCTCTCAGTATTTAGATGAATAAAATAGGTATACACTGGATTGGGCATGCAACTAAAATAACTAGAAAAAGAAATTAAAAATCTCCAGTAAAATATCAAATTAGTAATTCTGAAAACCAAATGAAAGATTAATAAAAATAATAAGAAAACTTTTTAACAAATAAGAAAGCTAAGAGATGGTTTATATAAAGAAAAACAAAGTAGATATTTTTAATTTTATTTTAATAAAAATAAAACCAAATTACCAGTATTAAAAATGAAAAAGGTGAATTCACTTCCAATAATGAAATTTAAATAATAATCAGGAGATATTTTGCACAAATATGTGTGAATAATTTGACAATCAGTAAAAAACATGAATATTTTCAAAATATAAAATGCCCAGATTCACAGAAGAGGAAATTAGATGATATTTAAATAATCCTATTTCAAGAAATGAAGTGGAAAAAGCCATCAGTATACTCCCTAAGAAAACATCTCCAAGATATATTTGCAAGCAATTTTTCACCAGACATTTAAAGAACAATATAAATGCTATGTAAAGTACTTTGAAAAGTAGGTTATAAAAGGAGTCTACCAAAATTATTTTTATGATAAAATATGGTGCTAATAATTAAATGAGGGAAAGCCAAAATACAAAAGAAATTATAGTCTTATTTCCCTAATGATTATAGATGAAAAACTTTTAAATATAATATTAAGGAAGAGATTGCAGCAAATTATCACAAAGATAATGCCCTATAACCAGGTAGGATTTAAAAGAGGATTGCAAGGCTGGTTCAATATTAGGAAATAATCAGCATAAATGATCATATCAATAACAAAAGTAACAGAACCATATGATTATCTCAGTAGATGCAGAAAAAGCTTTTTGACAAAATATAGTACCCAATCCTATTAAAAAACATTAAAGAGAATAGGAATAATTAGAGTTCCCCTAAAATGATAAGTAGCATCTGTCTAAAAACCATCAGTAAGCATTATATGTAAGCAAGATAAGCTAGAAGCATTTATGAAAAGATCAGGGGTAAAACAAGGATACCCATTATTACCTTTGTTGTTAAATATTGTGCTAGAAATATTAGCTTTACCTGAAAGGAAGAAAAAGAAATTGAAGAAATTGAAACAAGTAAAGAAGAAAGTTGTCACTCTAGGCAGATAATATGATAGTATAGTTAAAGGAATCCTTGAGAAGAAACAAGCTACTTGAAATAACTAACTTTAGCACATTTATAGGATATAAAATAAAACCACATAAATCATTGGCATTTCTATATATTACTAGCAAAGCCCAGCAGCAAGAGATTGAAAGAGAAATTCCATTTAAAGATATTGTAAACAATAAAATATATTTGGGAGCCTACCTGCTAAGACAAGTCCAGGAGTCATATGAACACAACTATAGAACAATTTTCACAAAAATAAAGTCAAATCTAAATAACTTGAAAAAGATCAATTGCTCTTGGGAAGGCTGAGCTAATAAAATATAAATGACAATTCTACCTAAATTAATCTACTCATTAAATAGCATAACAAGGAAATTACCCCAAATTATTGTATAGATCTAGAAAACAAAATTCATGTGGAATAATGAAAGATTCAGTCTATCAAGGGAATTAAGGAAAAGAAATGCAAGAGAAGGTGGTCTAGCCTTACCAGGTCTAAAACTATGTTATAAAGCCAAATCATCAAAACCTTGGCACTAAGAAATAGAGAGATCTCTGTAATAGATTAGGTACACAAGACCATAGTTGATAACTATATATTTTGATAAACACAATGTCTCCACCTTCTATAATAAGAACTCTTTAACAAAGCTTCTGGGAAACTGGAAAAATCTTGTGGTAGAAATGAGGCATAGACCAGCATCTTAAAGTGTGTTACAAGATAAAGTCAAGGTAGGTACATAATTCAGACCTATAGGTTGAAAACTATAATCAAATTATTACAGCAAGGAATTAGTTCATCCAGCAGATCTATGGAGATGGAACAAGATAGAGAACATTATGAAATGCAAAATGAATAATTCTGATTACATTAAAAACTTTTTGAATGAACAAAGTCTATGCAACCTAGAAGGGAAATAGAAATCTGGGAAACAAGTTTTACAACCAGTGTCTCTGATGAAGGCCACATTTTAAAAATTTAGACAGAACTGTGTAATATTTTTTAAGAATCCAAGTCATTCCCTATTGAGAAATGGTAATGGGATATGAAGAGGCATTTTTCAGAGGAAGAAACTGAAGCAGATATCTATAGTTACATGAAAAAATGTTCTAAATCACCAGTATTATTTAGAGAAACACAAATGACAACTACTGTGAGATGTACTACATCACACCTATCAGATTGGGTAACATAGCAAACAGGAAAATGAGAAATGTTGGAGAAGACATGGGAAAATTGGAACATTAATGAATTTTTTGCTGGAATCATGAACTGATTCCACTATTTTGGAAAGCAATTTGGAACTCTGCCCAAATAGTTATGAAACTGTGCATACCCTTTCTTCCAACAATACCACTTCTACTTTGGTATCCTAAAGAATGCAAAAAGGGGGAAAGGACTCTCATGTACAAAAATATTTATAGCAGCTTTTTTTTTGTGGTGGCAAAGAATTGGAAATTGAGATTTCTATCATTTGGGGAATGACTGAAAAACTTGTGGTATATAATTGTAATGGGATGTTATTTTTTTTTTCAAAAGAAATAGTGAGCAAGCAGATTTTAGAAAAAAACCTGGACTTACGTGATCTGATGCTAAATGAAGTGAACATAACCAGAACAACAATGTAGAGTTACAGCCACATTGGACAATGAATACACTTGGCTCTTCTCAGTCAAAGCCAATTCCAAAAGACTCATAATGGAAACTTGCTATCCACATGCAGAGAAAGAACTATGTACTCTTAATGTAGATCAAAGCATAATGCTTTATGGGTTTTTGTTTTTGTTTTTTGTTTTCTCATGTGTTTTTTCCCTTATGTTCTGATTCTTTTTTTCCACTAATATGGAAACATTGAACATGATCATACATTTATAACCTATATCAGATTGCACGCTTTCTTGGAGCGGGAGGAGAGGCGAGAGAGGAGGAATTTAGAATTTAGAACTCAAAGTCTTATGAAGGTGAAAGTTAAAATCTAATAATAATTTTTTTTAATTTAATCAGTTTGTAGCTTGAGTTAACTCTCCATCCTAATGACAGTTTTTTGTTATAGAAGTCAATGTCATTGAGCCAGGCTAGCATTTCTGTGTTTGTCATGGTCTATGGGAGTAAAATAAAGGTTCCCATCAATCAGGTTCTTCAAATGTGTTTCCACATTTTGCTCATCTCTTCCCCAATTAAAAAACGTGCCCTCAATTTCTAGTTCTTTGACACAGGAAAAGAGCTGCTATTAATATTTTTATACATATTCTTCTTGCCTGAGAAGCCTTCTCTCAAGAGGAAAAACTCCCTCTAGCAGTGTAATTTAGCCTTTTCTCCCTATTTATAGGGATAGATGCCAAGTACTCAGAAAGTTATGATAAATTGCATGTTCAAGCAGCAGGCAGATACAATAGTGGAAGTAAGACCCTCTGACCTTCTTGACTCAGAGGGGCAGCCTTTTTAAGTCTTTTTACTCCTTGAGTAACTTGGACTGAATAACTTCTAAGGTTGTCAGTTTCTTTCTGAGTAAAATGAAATTATCACACTACATAGTCACTTTCTTTGTGACCTCCCTTTTAGTTTTGTCATTTTACTTTTATTCTATGTGTATGTGTAGATGTGTGTATGTATGTGTGTATTAATTATACACACACACATATATATATATATATATATATATATATATATATACACATATATATATATATATATATATATATATATATATACAAATTAATACGTATTCTGTATGCATGCTTTTTCACTCCAGAAGAAAGGGACCTGATAGTGGAGAAAAAATTCTTTACATTAGTTTCCATGTTTTGCAAAATGGTAAACGGTAATTTGTAGACTTTCTCCACATTGCAAGCTTCTTTAGGATGCTATAAATCCCAGTTAATTTTCTCAATATCCACAAACTAAAGAAGTATTTTGAAGAAGCAAGTAGGACTGGTTGTACAAGTGATATATAGACTCAGAAAGCTATTTTTTTAAGATTAATATAGGCAGACTCTCCCTTGAAAAACTTCATTCCTCTTCTGGGTTCCTAACCAATGGAAGGAGTGATAATGAAATCATTTTTGCAAATGGCATGTTCATATTCTGGAATTTGAGGAATCTGGAAAATGAGGAATTATATTTAAAAGTTTTGTTTTTTCTTACTCCAGGGAGGAATTCATGTGGAACTTCAGAGAAACTAGAGGAAAATTCTCTTGTGACAATGATGGTGAGTTTTTCCACTTTATTTCTATACTTGCTAATTTCATCCTATATATAGTATGTTGACATCCAACCCTAAGGTAGTGAAATAGATGCTTCCAATAGAAGACTAATTTAGCACACATTTCCAGAATGATATCCTTCAAGGAGTTCCCCCTCTTTAAAAAAAAAAATACTTGCTTAATATTTTATTTTCTACCAAGTTGAGTGGATAAACAATTTTTAATATTAATTTTTAAATTTGAGTTTCAGATTCTGTCCCATTCTCCCTTCCCAACCTTATTGAAAAGGCAAGCAATTCTGCATAGGTGTGCAGTCAGGTGTAGTCATGCAAAACAATTCCACATTAGTCATGTTGTGAAAGAAAACATAAAAAACCAAAAACAAACAAACTCAAAAAAGCCACACAAATAAAGCAAAAAAAAAGTCTGTATTCTGACACTATAAACTTCTTTCTTTGTGGATATTGCTGAGAACATTGAAGTCATTCACAGCTGATTATTCTACAATATTGGTATTACTTAGAACAAAGCAGATTTCACTTTGAATCAGTTTGTGTCTTTCCAGGTTTTTCTGATAGCATCCTGTTCATCATTTCTTTTAGCACAAGAGTGTTCTATCATAATCACCACATTTTGCTCATCCCTTCCCCAATTAAAGGACATGCCCTCAATTTCTAGTTCTTTGATACAAGAAAAGAGCTGCTATTAATATTTTTATACATATAATTCTTTGTCTCTTTTATTTTTATTTTATTGGGAAACAAAACTAGTAGTGGTATTGCTAAGTCAAAGAGTATGCATGGTTTTATACCCCTTTGGCATGGTTCCAAATTGCTCTATGGAATGGTTGAATCAGATCACAACTCCACCAACAGTGCATCGATATCTCATTTTTCCCACATCTCATCCACTATCTGTCATTTTCCTTTCTTTCCCGATAGTCAATCTACTAGATTCAAGGGTAGTACCTTAGAATTGTTTTCATTTGCATTTCTGTAGTAAATAGTGAGTTACAGCATTTATTTTTCATAAGACTGTGGATACCTAGACTACTTGATCTGAAAACTGAACATATCTTTTGGTCATCTTACAATTGGGGAATAGCTCATATTTTTTACAAATTTGTCTCAGTTCTCTATATGTCTGACAAATGAGACTTGAAATGAATCAGAAAACTTGCTTCTATTTTTTTCCCCTCAGTTATTATTGTTAACTCTATTTCCCCCCAATCCACCCATTTATTCTATTCTCTTTCTTTTTTCACCCTGTCCCTCCTCAAAAGATTTGTGCTTCTGACTGCCACCTCCTTTCATTTGCCCACCCACTTCTGTGTGCAGTTTTCCTCCTAATTTCCTTAGGGTAAGCTAGATTTCTACACCAAATTGTGTGTGCATGTTATTCCCTCTGGGAGGCTAATTCTATTGAAAATATGATTCACTCAGTTCCCCTCAGCTCCCCCATCTTCCCTTCCAGTGTAAAAGTTTTTTCTTGCCTCTTTTATGTGAGATAATTTATCCAATTCTAACTCTCACTTTACCTTTTTCACTTTCCTTGATAATTTCTTCCAAGATGACATCTAAGATGTTTGTTTGATCATAGATTTGGGGAATCCAATAATTTTTCATTCTCTCTCCTGGATCTATTTTCCAGGTAAGTTGTTTTTCTGATGAGATATTTCACATTTTCTTCTGTTTTTTTTTTTTCCATTTTCCTGTCTTTGTTTTATGGTTTTTTGATGTCTTATAAAAAACATTAGCTTCCACTCACTCAATTCTACTTTTGAAGTAATTAGTTTCTTCAGTGAGGTTTTGTACCTCTCTTTCCAGTAGGTTCTACTTTCTACATTTCTACTTTCTGCATTCTTCTCCTCCCAGGTTTTTGGACCTCCTTTACCATTTGACCTAGTCTATTTTTAAGGTGATATTTTCTTCATTATTTTTTGTGTTTCCTCAACCAAGATGTTGACTCATTTTTCATGATTTTCTTGCATCAGTTTTATTTCTTTTCCCAGTTGTTCCTCTGCCTCTCTTACTAGACTTTCAAAATTCTTTTTGAGTCCTTTTATGACCTGAGATCAATTCATATTTTTCTTGTAGGTCTTGAAGAGAGGAGCTTTGACTTAATCTTCTTCTGAATAGATGTTGGGGTCTATCTATCTATCTATGGGTGGCCATAAGTACTCTTTTCTTACATGGAATTGTGAGGGTGGTCCCTGCTCCACTATGGCCAGAAGTTGTGGTGTGCTAATGCTTTTCCTTGCTGTGGGACTGCCAGTCAGATATGAGTACCAGCAAAACAACTGAGTCCTGTTTCGGTGCTAGCAAAGAGCCCCATGTAATCTCTTTTTGACTAGTTGCTGCACCACCTTACCTTCTGAGGGAGGAGAACTATGGAACCAGCTGCTGCTACTGCTGCTTCAGTGGCTCTCAAGGAGGGCTCCTGCTTTGTTGGGACTGGGAGTTCACTGGCAAGGTCTTTGCTGGACTGAGTTCCACTCTTACCCAGGTGCAACAAAGCTTTTTGGCCAAGCTCCTACATTGCCTTTGGCTGTAAAATTATTTCACCCCATCCTTGTGTTGGTTCTGCTACTCTAGGAATTATATTATGGAATTACTTAAAGATGTTCAGAAAGGACTGGGGAGAAACTCAGGTGAGTCCTGCCTTTCTCTGTCATTTTGGCTATGTCCTAAGGAGTTCCCATGTAAATGAATACCACATAACCCTGCTTAGTACTTAACAACAGGTCCAATCTATGCACGAAACATTTGGAGGACACCTTTGCTCCATACCAGTAAAGGGCTTTCAGTTCTCCTAAAAGTTGTTGCTACATATTCTATTCTATATCCTATCCCCCATCAACCACTCAAGGCTTCAGTGGCTAAATCTACCAGCAGTAAAGCTCAGAGTTTCAAATTTTCCTTTTCCTAGTTGAATTGGGGTACAATGATGTATTAAATATTGCTGTTCAGGTACGATATGAAATAAGCAATCTCTTATGTGTCACACAGAAAACTGGTTTATAACATTAAATATGCAAAGTCATTCTAGCTTGGGAGAAAAGGCTGTGACCTCTTTAATCTTTGTTTACATAATACTCCCAGAAGAGTAGATGTTTTATAAATACTTACTGCCATTTTCTGAGTCCTCCACCTAGAGACCCTGAGGGGAATTAAAGTTGATCTAATCTCAGGCCTGAGCTCTACTGAGGGGTGAGGAGGAGCACTGACAGTGTAGCTGGAGGTGGTGGTTGTGAGGGAATTCAGTTACAGATTCTGGAAAGAAAAGTTTTTGGTTGTTCCCAGGCAAGTGCACAGGTCAGCAGATGAGTAAACACCTCTCCTTTGATTGTGCCACCTTGGAGGAACTGAGAACATACAGGTCCTGAGAACATACCCTACTCTTGAAAAAGGTTTCAAAAGTTAAGTAACTGACTCTGAAAATGCCCAAAAAAGAGAGAGAAAATAAGACTACAAAAGTTTACTTTCTTGGTGAACAGGTGTTTTCTTTGATCCTTTCAAATGAGGAAGGGAAAAGCATAACATCAGAGAAGTCAAGACTTCTGTGTCCAAAACCTCCAAAATAAATATGTAATGGTCTCAGGCTATGGAAAAGCTCAAAAAGGATTTTGAAAATCAAGTAAGAGAGGTGGAGGAAAAAATGGAAAGAGAAATGAGAGTGATGCAAGAAAAATCATGAAAATGAAGTCAACAACTTGCTAAAGGAGACCCCAAAAATAATGAAGAAAATAACACGTTTAAAATAGTCTAACTCAATTGTCAAAAGAGGTTCAAAAGCCAATGAGGAGAAGAATGCTTTAAAAAGCAGAATTAGTCAAATGGAAAAGGAAGTTCAAAAGTTCACTTAAGAAAATAGTTCTTTAAAAATTAGAAGGGAGCAAATGGAAAATAATGATTTTATGAAAAACCGAGAAATTACAAAACAACTGGAAAAACAACTGACCTGAAAAATAAATCCAGAAGAAACAATTTAAAAATTATGGGATAACCTGAAAGGCATGATCAAAAAAAAATCCTAGACATCATTTTTCATGAAATTATCAAGGAAAACTGTCCTGATATTCTTGAATCAGAGGACAAAATAAATATTGAAAGGATCCACAGATCACCTCCTCAGGAGATCTGAAAAGAGAAACTCTTAGGAGTATTGTAGCCAAATTCTAGAGTTCCCAGGTCAAGGAGAAAATATTGTAAGCAGCTGGAAAGAAACAGTTTGAGTACCATGGAAACACAATCAGGATAACAGAGGGTCTGGCAGCTTCTACATTAAGGGATCAAAGGACTTATAATAATGATATTTCAGAAGTAAAAGGAACTAGGATTAAACCAAGAATCACCTACCCAGCAAAACTGAGTATAATACTTCAGGGAAAAAATGGTCATTCAGTGATATAGAGGATTTTCAAGTATTCATGATGAAAAGACCAAAACTGAATAGAAAATTTGACTTTCTAACATAAGAATTGAGAAGCATGAAAAGGTAAACAGGAAAGAGAAAATATAAAGAACTTTCTAACGTTGAACTGTTTACATTCCTACATGGAAAGATAATCTTTGTAATTCTTGAGACTCTTTTCAGTACTTGGGTAGTTGGAGGGATAACACACACACACAAATAGACAGAGAACATAGGGTGAGTTGAATAAGAATGAATGATACAAAAAAATAAAATAAAATTGAGGGATAAGAGAGGAAATATTGGGAGGACAAAGGGAGAAATGGAATGGGGTAAATTATCAGGCATCAAGGGGGCAAAGAAAACCTTCAGTGGAGGAGAAAAGGGAGGATGTGAGAGGGGAAGATGGGAGCCTACCCTCTTCACATCTGGCTGGAGGGAATGAAATGCTCACTCAGTTTGGTATTAAAGTATATTTTGCACTACAGAAGGGTAGGGGAGAAGGGGAAAAGTGTGGTGAAGGGGGATGATAGAAGAGAGAGGGCAAGTGAGAGAAAAGAGTAATCAGAAGTAAACACTTTTGGGGAGGGAAAAGGTCAAAAGAGAGAACAGAATAAATGGGGGGCAGGATAGGATGGAGGGAAATAGAGTTAGTCTTACACAACATGACTATTGGAAGTCCTTGCAAAATTACACTTAGACAGCCTATATTGAATTACCTGCCTTCTTAGTTGGGATTGCTGGGGAGGGAGGAAGGGAGAGAAGTTGGAATTGAAAGTATTAGGAATGAATATTGGGAATTGATTTTTTAAAAATAAATTTATTTATTAAACATTTTACATTCATTTTCACAAAATGTTGGGTTCCAAATTTTCTCCCCATTTATCCCTTCTCCCCACCCCAATACACCAAGCATTCTAATTTCCTCTATCACCAATCTGCCGTCTTTTATCATCCCTCTCTTCCCTTGTCCCCATCTTCTCTTTTGTCCTATAGAGCCAGGTAACTTTCTATTCTCCATTACTTGTATTTCTTACTTCCTAGTAGCAAGAACAATACTCAACAGTTGTTCCTAAAACTTTGGGTTCCAACTTCTCCCCATTCCTCCCTCCCTACCCATTCCCTTTGGGAAGGCAGACAATTCAACAAAGGCCGTATCTGTGTAGTTTTGCAAATTACTTTGATAATAGTCATGTTATGTAAGACTAACTCTATTTCCCTCCATCCTATCCTGCCCCCCATTGCTTCTATCCTCTCTTTTGATCCTGTCCCTCCTCAAGAGTGTTGACTTCAAATTGCTCCCTCCTCCCATTGCCCGCCCTTCCATCATTCCCCCCACTCTGCTTATCCCCTTCACCCCCACTTTCCTGTATTGTAAGATAGGTTTTCATACCAAAATGAGTGTGCATTTTACTCCTTCTTTTAGTCGAATGCGATGAGGGTAAACTTCATGTTTTTCTCTCAGCTCTCCTCTTTTCCCCTCCACTAAAAAGTCTCCTGCCTGCCTCTTCTATGAGAGATAATTTGCCCCATTCCATTTCACCCTCTCTCCTCCTAATACATTTCTCTCTCACGGTTTACCTTCATTTTTTTAAGATATGATCTCATCTTATTCAATTCACTCTGTGCTCTCTGTCTCTATGTGTGCATGCATGTATGTGTGTGCATGTTTGTGCACGTGTGTGCATGTGCATGTGTGTGTGTGTATGTGTAATCCCACCAACTACCCAGATACTGAAAAGTTTCAAGAGTTACAAATATTGTTTTTCAATGTAGGAATGTAAACAGTTCAACTTGGGTAAGTCCATTATGACTTTTCTTTGCTGTTTACTTTTTCATGCTTCTCATTCTTGCGTTTGAAAGTCAAATTTTCTTTTCAGCTCTGGTCTTTTCATCAAGAATACTTGAAAGTCCGCAATTTCATTGAAAGACCATTTTTTTCCCCTGAAGTATTATACTCAGTTTTGCTGGGTAGGTGATTCTTGGTTTGAGTCCTAGTTCCTTTGACTTCTGGAATATCCTATTCCACGCCCTTTGATCCCTCAATGTATAAGTTGCTAGATCTTGCATTATCCTGATTATATTTCCACAATACTGGAATTATTTCTTTCTAGCTGCTTGCAATATTTTCTCCTTGACCTGGGAATTCTGGAATTTGGCCACAATGTTCCTAGGAGTTTCTCTTTTTGGATCTCTTTCAGGTGGTGATCGATGGATTCCTTCAATACATATTTTGCCCTCTAGTTCTAGAATATCAGGGCAGTTTTCCTTGATAATTTCATGAAAGATGATGTCTAGGCTCTTTTTTTTGATCATGGCTTTCAGGTCATCCCATAATTTTTAAATTGTCTCTCCTGGATCTATTTTCCAGGTCAGTTGTTTTCCCAATGAGATATTTCACATTCTCTTCCATTTTTTTCATTCTTTTGGTTTTGTTTTGTGATTTCTTGGTTTCTCATAAAGTCATTAGCATCCATCTGTTCCATTCTAATTTTGAAAGAACTATTTTCTTCAATGAGCTTTTGAACCTCCTCTTGCATTTGGCTAATTCTGCTTTTTAAAGCATTCTTCTCCTCATTGGCTTTTTGAACCTCTTTTTCCAATTGAGTTAGCCTATTTTTCAAGGTGTTATTTTCTTCAGCATTTTTTTGGGTCTCCTTTAGCAAGGTATTGACTCGTTTTTCTTGCATCTCTCTCATTTCTCTTCCCAGTTTTTCCTCCACCGCTCTCACTTGATTTTCAAAATCCTTTTTGAGCTCTTTCATAGCCTGAGTCCATTGAATATTTATTTTGGATGCTTGAGATACAGAAGCCTTGACTTTAATGTCTTTCCCTGATGGTATACATTGTTCTTCCTCATCAGAAAGGAAAGGAGGAAATATCTGTTCACCAAGAAAGTAAACTTCTATGGTCTTATTTTTGTTCCCTTTTTTGGGCATTTTCCCAGCTAGTTACTTGACTTGTGAGATTCCTTTCCACAACCGCCTGACCTCCAGATCCACCCAGCTAGTGGTTGGGGTCTGAGATTCAAATGCTGCTTCCCAGCCTCAGGGCTTTCAGTGGGGGCAGGGCTGCTATTCAGTGTGAGATTAAGTTCAGGTGCTCAGGTGAGGGCAGGACCACCAGACAGGGCTCAGTTCCCTCAGGGGGTTTATGCGGAGATCTTCAACAGTAGATCTGAGCTCCTGTCTGGTTTGGGAGCCCTTGTCCACTGCTGCCTCTGCTTCTGCCTCCTGAGGGGGCCTGAGTTATGGGGACACTCTGCTCCCCTCTTGGCAAGTCAGACAGGCTCTGTCACTAACCTTTGGTATCTCTGGGTGGATGGACCTGCGTGGCCACTGGAGATACTTTCCCTGAAACCTGCTCAGATCTGGTCCTCTTGGTGCCATGCGGCCAAGGCAGGGCTGGGCTCTGCTCTGGGTCTGGTATATGATGGACCTTTGGTGTCAGTTTTTCAGGGCTCTCTGCAACAGAAATCTCCTCCACTCTGTTGTTGTGTGGCTTCCACTGCTCCAGAATTTGTTGGGAGTTCCTCTTTACAGGTAATTTATGGGTTGTGGGTTCGGGGCTAGCATATGTGAATCTTTCTACTCTACCATCTTGGCTCCTCCCCCACTTGGGAATTGATTTTGCATGCAATTGTGAAATAAGAAATACAGGTAATTAGGCATAGAAACATACCTTGCCCTACAAGAAAAGAGAAGAAGGGGATAAGGGAAGGGAGGGGTGTGATAGAAGGGAAGGTATAGTGAGGGAAAGGGTAATCAGAATGGAAAGTGTTATGTGGTAGAGGAAGGGGAGAGATGGGGAGAAATTTTGGAACTCAAAATGTTTTGGAAATGAATATTGTAAACTAAAAATACATAAATATTAAAGAAAGAAAACAACTTGAAAAAAATTAGAATCAGGCAAGTGGAAGCTAATGACTCTATGAGACATCAAGAATCAGTCAAGCAGAATCCAAAGAGTGAAAAGATAGGGGTGGAGCCAACATGGCAGAGTAGAAAGATGCATATACTCTAGTGCTTATCCTGCAGCCCACAAAATACCTGTAAGAAATCACTCTCCACAACTTCTGAAAGCAGAAGCCACAGAACAACAGAGTGAAAGAAATTTGCAGCCAGAGGTAACCTGGAAGGCTGACAGGAAAGGTCTATCTCACAGGATACTGAGTGGAGCAGAGCCCAGCCCTCTCATGTGGCACTGATAGGAATGAGCCCTGAACAGACCTCCAGGGCAGAATTCTTAGCAGGGAGCATCCTGAATCCCTCAACCCACAAGCGACAAAGAAAGCTCGAAAAGTCAGTGTGGGAGGGCTTTTCCAGATGGTAGAGTGGGGAATAGGGATCTCCCAGCACTGGCCCCAGGTGGTGGCAGCAGCTGTGGCAGGTGGCTATGCAGCAGCAGCCTGGGTCCATTGTCCAGGCAGTTCTGTTTAAATCCTCTGGCAGTAGGGAGCAGTTGGTCTGAACCTCAGCCCTCAGTGGCTGCCTCACCACCACCCAAAGACCCTGGGGGAATAGAGCAGTTTATCTGAACCTTAGCCCTCAGTGGAAGTTCCCGCCCACCCAAAGCTCCTGGGGGAGTTGAACAGGTGATCTGAATCCCAGCCTTGAGCACAGTACTAGGGAGAGGAGGACACTCCTCTTGACAAAGGATTCAGAAGTCAAGTAACTGGCTGGGAAAATGCCTACAAAAGGGGAAAAATAATAAAATGATACACGGTTTCTTTCTTAGTGAACAGGTGTCTCCTTCCATCCTTTCAGATGAGGAAGAACAAGGCATACTGTCAAAGGAAGTCAGAGTCTCTGCCTCCAATACTTTCAAAATGAAGATAACATGGGCTCAGGCCTTAGAAGAGTTTGAAAAACGTGTCAGCAGCCTGTTAAAGGAGAATCAAAAAAAAATGCTGAGGAAAATAACACCTTTAAAAAGAGGCTAACTCAGTTGGAAAAAGAGGTCCAAAAAGCCAATAGTAGAAGGCTTTAAAAATAGAATTAGCCAAATAGAGAAGAAGGTTCAAAAGCTCACTGAACAAAATAGTTCTTTAAAAGAGAGACTGGAGTTCAAGTAAGCTAATGACTACGAGATAAACCAAGAAGTTAGGAAAAAAAAGAAAAACAAAAGTTTTTAAAAATAGAAGATAATGTGAAACATCTCATTGGAAAAACAACTGACAAAAAACAACTGAGGTCAATTTTGAGGAGAGACAATTTGAAAATTATGGGATGACCTGAAAGCCATGATCTAAAAAAGAGCCTAGGTATTATATTCCATGAAATTACCAAGGAAAACTGCTCTGATATTCTAGAACCAGAGGGCAAAATAAGTATTGAAAAAATCCACAGATCACCTCCTGAAAGAGACCTGAAAAGAGAAACTCCTAGGAATATTGTGGTCAAATTTCAGAGTTCCCATGTCAAGGAGAAAATATTGCAAGCAGTTAGAAAGAAACAATTCTTGTATTACAGAAATACAATAAGGATAACACAGGATCTGGCAGCTTCTACATTAAGGGACTGAAGGACTTGGAATAGGATATTCCAGAAGTCAAAGGAACTGGGATTAAAACCAAGAATCACCTATGCACCAAATCTGAGTATAATACTTCAAGGGAATAAAAGATCATTCAATGATACAGAAGACATCTAAGCATTCCTGATGAAAAGACCAGAACTGAATAGAAAATTTAACTTTCAAACAAAAGAATCAAGAGAAGCATGAAAAAGTAAACAGGAAAGAGAAATCATAAAGGATTTTCTAAAGCAGAACTGTTTATATTCCTACATGGAAAGATAATATTTGTCACTCTTGAGACTTTTCTCAGTATTTGGGTAGTTGGAGGGATTACACACACACACACACACACACACACACACACACACACACACACACATATAGACAGAGAGTGTAGATTGAGTTTAATCAGAAGACATGCTATCCATAAAAAAATTAAAGGATGACAGAGAAAAATACTGGGAGGAGAAAGAGAGAAATGGAATGGGGAAAGCTATAACTCATAAAAGAGATAAGAAAAATCTTGTCCAATGGAGGAGAAAAGGGAGAAGGTTAGAGGGGAAAGTGAAGCTTACTATCTTCACATATGACTTAAGGAGGGAATAACATGCTCGCTAAATTTGGTACGAAAATCTATCTTACACTACAGGAAAAGTAGGGGAGGAGGTGGAAAGTAGGGTGTGGGGGATGATAGAAGGGAGGTCAAATGGGAGAAGGGAGTAACTAGAAGTAAACACTTTTGGGAAGGGAAAAGGTCAAATGACAGAAAAAAGGGGGAGGAACAGCTAGGATAGAGGACAATATAATTAGATTACACAACATGATTATTATGGAAGTTTTTGCAAAATGATACATATATAACCTGCATTGAATTGTTTGCCTTTTCAGTGGGGATGGGTAGAGAGGGAGAGAAATTGGAATTCAAAGTATTAGAAACAAATGTTGAGAGTTATTATTGCATATAACTGGGAAATGAGAAACATAGGTAGTGGGGTATAGAAATTTATCTTGCCCTACAAGAAAAGAGAGAAGATGAGGATAAGGGAAAGGTGTGGTGTGATAGAAGGGAGGGTACATTGAGGAAAGGTGTAAACAGAATGCAAATAATTATGGGGTGGGAGGAGGAGATAGATGGGGAGAAAAATTGAAACTCAAAATTTTGTGGAAATGACTGTCGAAATCTAAGAATAAATAAATGAAGACAATAAAATGTTTTTAAAAAAGAATGAAAAGATGGAAGAAAATGTAAAATATCTCCTTGAAAAAACAACCAACCAGGAAAATAGATCCAGGAGAGAAGAATCTAAGGATTATTGGTCTACCAGAAAGCCATGATGAAAAAAGGGCCTGTACAATATCTTCCAAGAAATCATGAAGTAAAATTGCCCAAGAGTCCTTGGTCCAGAGGGCAAAATAGTCATTGAAAGAATCTTTCACCTCCTGAAAGGGAACCCAAAGTAAGACACCAAGGAATACCATTGCCAAGTTCTAGAACTCTCAAGTGAATGAGAAAATACTGCAGAAAGTCAGAAAGAAACAATTCAATTTTCAAGTAGCTAGAATCAGGATCACACAGGACCTTGCAGCTTCTACCTTAAAAGATCGAAGAGCTTGGAATATGATGTTCCTTGAGTCAAAGAATCTGGGACTACAACCAAGGATTAATTACCCAGCAAATCTGAGCATAATATTTCAGGCAAGGAGATGGACATTCAATGAAATGAAGAATTTCCAGACTTTCCTGATGAAAAGACCAGAGCTCAATAGAAATTCCGATCTTCAAACAAATGTCTCAAGAGAGGCATTAAAAGGTAAAAAAAAAAAAAACAAAAAAAACTTGTTATTCAATATGGGCAAACTGCTTACATTCCTATAAGGGAAGATGATACTTGTTATCTTGAGAATTGTATATTTATTATAATCTATAAAAGGGACATACATAAGTAGAGGGAGCAGAATGAAGTAAATGGTGTCATGATAAAACTGTGATTTAAGGATGTGAAGGGATTGTAGTGGAAGATGTGAAAAGGAGGAGTAAGAAAAAGGTAAATTATGTTACAGGAAGAGGTACAGAAATATATTACAATAGAGGGAAAGATGGGAGGGAGATGAGCATTGTTTGAGAGTTACCCCTATTTGATTTGGTTCAAGGAGTGAACAACAAACTCAGTTAAGTAGAGAAAAACAACTAGCTCTATAATCAGTAGGAGGGGAAGGGGGAAAGAAAAGGGAGGGAAGGCTAAAAGGGAGGAACTAATAAGGGAAAAGGAGATTAAAAGTGATGGGGGCTGAAACAAGGAGAGAAAGACTGAGGGAGGAATTGTTCAAAAATTTAAACTATCGTGGAAGGGAAGAGAGAAGGAAAAGCAGATGGAGGGAAAGACACAGTAATCATAACTATGAATGTGAATGGGATGAACTCTCCCATAAAACAGAGATGGATAGTAGAATGGATTAAAAACCATAATGCAACAATATGTTGTTTACAAGAAACACATTTGAAAAGGGGAGATACAGGGTAAAGGTAAAAGGTTGTAGCAGAATATATCATGCTTCACCTGATATAAAAAAAAAAGCAGGAGTAATAATCTTAATCTCAGGCAAATCAAAAGCAGAAATAGATCTAATCAAAAGAGATAAGGAAGGAAACTATATCCTACTAAAAAGCACCATAAACAACGAAGCAATATCATTACTAAAAATATATGCTCCAAGCAGTATAACATCCAAATTCTTAGAGGAGAAGTTAAAGGAGCTACAGGAAGAAACAGACAGCAAAACTATACTAGTGAGGGACCTTGGCCTCCCCTTCTCTGAACTCAATAAATCTAACCTTAAACAAGAAAAAAGTTAAGGAGGTGAATAAAACTCTGAATAAGGTAGATATGATAGATCTTTGGAGAAAATTGAAAGGAGATAGAAAGGAATATACTTTTTTCTCAGTAGTACATGGCACATACAACAAAAATTCACCATATTCTAGGGCATAAAAACCTCACAATCCAGTGCAGAAAGGCAGAGATAGTCAATGCATCCTTCTCAGATCATGCAATAAAAATTATATATAATAAAAGGCCAAGGAAAGGCAGACCAAAAATTAATTGGAAACGAAATAATCTAATCCTAAAGAATGAGTGGATTAAACAACAAATCACAGAAACAATCAACAACTTCATTAAAGAGAATGACAATAATGAGACAACCTACTAAATCTTATGGGATGCTGCAAAAGCAGTTCTTAGGGGGAAGCTTTATCTCTCTTAATGCCTACATGAATAAAATAGAGAAAGAGGAGATCACTGAAGTGGTCATGCAGCTAAAAATGCTTGAAAAAGTACCAATTGAAAATCCCCAAACAAATACCAAATTAGAAATACTGAAAACCAAAGGAGCAATTAATAAAACTGAAATTAAGAAAACTATTGAGAACTAACAAATAAAATAGGAGTTGGTTTTATGAAAAAAAAAACAGTAAAATTGATCAACCTTTGGTCAATTTGTTTGAAAAAAAAAAAGAAAACCAAGTTATCAATATCAAAAATGAAAGGTGTGAACTAACCTCCAATAAGGAGGAAATTAAAACAATAATTAGAAATTACTTTGCCCAACTATATACCCATCAATTCAACAATCTAATTGAGATGGATGACATTAAAAAAAATAAATTGCCCAGATTAGCAGAAGAGGAAATTGAATACTTAAATAACCCCATCTCAGAAAAAGTCACTCTACCTCTCAATGTCACTCTCTAAGACATTGAGGTAAAAAGTATGTATGGATGTGCATTGGTAAAGGGAATTCTCTAATGGAGTTCTCTGTATCCATGAAATGCCATGCCTGAACCTCTGCAGATGAGAGGAGGGGAGGGGAGGGGAGAGGAGAATGTGGAGGGAGGAGTAAGGGCTAGAGGAAGGAAAGAGAGAAGGATGTGTAGTAGGGTTTTGCATATTTCTATCTATCTCTGGTTTTCTCTAGTAGAGGGTAGGGAAGAAGGGAGACAATTGGGAACTTAAGATGTAAAAAAATACTCATTAATTTTTTTTTTAAAGTAACATTCATTTAAGCACCTGTTATGTGTTAATTACTTTAGAAACGATAACTTCATTTGAGATGCTAAGTAAATTTTTCTAAGTAAAAATGGTTTGAATATCCACAGAGGAACAGATAGAAGTGCTAGCCTAAAGGGGTAGACGGCAACAAGGTCTGTGTAGCTTATGGCCCTTTGGAGGCTTGCTTTTGTCCTCAGAGAAGCCTTCATCACTGGGACTCTCAGAATGCACCTGGAAAGGTGATAAGTTTCTGCCATGAACATAAACTCCTGTCACCTCCTTGCTTGGGGTTGGGGAGTGCAGGGATGGTCTGAAAGTCTAATTTTTTTTTTTTCCCACCTCTATTAACACTAACTTTTCGTGACATTGGACAAAAGTCAAGTCTGTTTCCCGGATCTCACTTTGCTCAATCTCAAAATGGCAGGGTTGAAGTCTCTGAGGCCCTTCCCAGATCAAGTCATCTATGTTCTATATGTTAATGGTACTCTGACATCCCGGGTTCTAAGAACCCTCCCAACTCTGACATCTTGGGTTCTATGTGCTCCCCCCAAAACTCTGACAATCTCAGTTCTAAAGGCTTTCCAAGCCTTGACTTTGTAGGTTCTAGGAACCTTCCTGTTTTAAACATATTATGCCTTCTGTTGTAAGGAACTTTCTAGCTCAGCAGTGTTTCAATCACCTTAGTCTTAATTTCACCCCCACTTGCTTGGGTACAAGCCTCCCAGTCTTCCCTTCTGCTTCTGCTCACCTCAAGGCCCCTTCCTGTCTCCTATCCCCTCTGGATCTTCCTCTCCTTCCCCCTGGTCATTCAGACCTTGGTACCTTCCTTACTTGTCACATGGAGTTATACAGCTTGATTAAGTCCTGAGGCCGTAGGCTGTTGTATTCCTGGTCTTGTCCAGAAAAACTTGTCCAATAGGGTCAGGATCCAAGTTGGAGGGGAAGCTGCAGTTGCAGGTGACCCTCACAAAGCCCATTCAATGAACAGCACATTTGGTCAACAGATGGGGACCCAATTGAACATCACACCTTGGCCTTGTTCTTCAAAGTCAATAGCCCTGGGGTGAGTTGAGGAGGTTTTCTTCCCTTCCCTTCTTCCCAGGGAGGCAGGGTGAGAGGACTCCACAAAACCTCAGTAGGTTGGACCATTCTTTGTTCATTGTCATCTAGAAAACAAAGAATGGGCAGTCAAGGAAGAGAGTTGTTTAAAGACTCAGCTAAAACAAGGCCTTAGTTTACCACCCCTGGGGAACCAAAAGATTTGCATCATGGAGAATGAGAGAATCCTCCCATGTACTGCTTGTTTTGCCTGAGATCTAGCCAGGAAGGTTGAGAGACCAAAAGGCTTGTAGCTTTAAGTGATTTCCTATGGGAGCAAATGTCAACTTGTACTGGTACCCCCTTTTCCTTCTCTGGCCTAAGAAATCACTCATTGCACCTAATTCTGCCTTCTGGTGTCCAGCAGAATGCAAAACCTTTTGCTCTGTCTGACAGTCTCTGGGACAATTAAAGAATGTGATCATGATGTCTCCTGGCTACACAGGAACAATTCATTCTAGCTGCCACCATCATCATCACTAGTATTTGTATGTATGGTGCTTTAACATGTTAGACATGTTACATCATTTCTCCTCACAGCTGACTTTTGAGATTGGTGCTACTATGATAATCCCCATTTTACAGATGAGCAAATGGAGGATCAGAGAAGTTCACTTAAGTGACTTGCCCATGTCACACAGCCAGTGAGCATGTGAGGCAAGATTGGAACTCAGGTTTGCCTCTCTCTAGGATCAGGACACTATCTACTTCACTGTCTATCTGCCTTTACCCCATAGTTTTCAGTTGCTTCACTATCCTGGGGATCCTCAAAATGCACTTGCTTCAACTTGTCAAGGCCAAGGAAAATGAGACTGTCACCACCCTCAATACTAAATTTGTATTGTTGTAGATTAATCTATGATTCATTGTAGTTGACTAAGTGGAGATGCATTTATGACTAGAGATCAGATGTCAAAATGGTTTGAACTGGAAATTCAGAATCAAGAATTTCTGAAATCAGAACCCACCCCTTAAAACTGAGTGATTGTTGTGATCCTGTCAAATCATTTAATCTCTCAGACCCAGGCAAGTCCCTAAAATGATAGGTTTTAGATAGATTGCAAGTTGACTCATGGGAGGGAATTTCCACACCCAAGGAAGATGCGTAGACATATTATTAGCACACGAGTATTGTTTTGTTGGGATTTTTGACCTGCCTTGTCACTTTGATGGTTCCTGTTGGGCTTACTGTCAACCTAATCTCCAAGGTAACTTTCAAATGAATTGCTTTATAGTCCTATCTCCCCAAACCCGTATCCTTCTATTTGATTAATGTATACTAGGAGTTGATTAAAAAACCACTAAACAGCCATTTGAATCAGAATCACATATTGAGAGCTGCCTAAGATGACATCTTGGCCAACATTTTATTATACAGAAGACAGAGTTGAGGCTCATATAGGTTAATTTGTTAGTCAACTGTCAAACTGATAGGAATAAGAAAGCCAGGATTAGAACCCAGGTCCTCTTCCTTCAATTCCACTTCCTTCTCCTTCAGTATAAATTGACTATTATTAAATTTCACTTTATTGGAACAGAACCATCATTTCAGTAGGTTAAAACCTTTTCAGTTTCTGATTCCATCCTAATTTTAGATACTTATCCTTCCTGACTTCATCTCATCCATACTTCTACTTGCTTTCATCTAAGTCTCCAACCAAGGAATTACTTCAAAGGTTGAATTTGAAATGACAAAAAAAAATGGAAAGAATAATAGATATCTCTGGATACAGCAGATAACAACTCAGATGGCACCAAGTATTGGGCAGTTTAGCAAATCAGTTATAAGTGGGTTCTACCTTTTGCAGTTGGCTGAACAAAGGGGGCATTGGAACAAAGGATTCTGGGTAGTGGTAGAGTTAGAGCCTGGATACAAGAATAAAGTTTTAAAATTAAGAGGCAATAATACTGAGGTTATATCAGAAGGCTGGCTAGGAGAGTGGCCAAGATATTGGCTCACTTAGGTAGCTCACCATCAAAGTGAAGACTGTCTTTGTCCAGGGTAAATGGGCACAGAATGGTGCTGCCATGGGTCTCCCTGCTCATCTCCCAGTGAACCTTCTCTCTGTCCATGACAAGTTGCAAATCCACATCATAGCTCTAGATAAAAAAAAGTGAGAGTGACATGAACACCCATGATATTGGTGCTGAGAAATCTGATCGGATTCTGGGTAGAGAGGTGATTAAATATATGCTTGAGGTGACCTGGGAAAGGCTGATAGTGATCTTGGAATGGTCAATGAGCTAGCATTGCCTGTGTGGGTAGGAGTGCTGAGAAACCAGAGGATCCCAATTGGAGAAAACATTCCTGATATTAGAGTGTTTGTTATTAATCAATACTTATGAATGAACTCATTTTTATCTCCTGAGATTTATGAGATGAGAGGTACTGGGATAAAGTTGTTTAAAAAATTTGAATGAAGAGAAAATGAGACTAAAGGCAAGTGTGTGAATGAGTTGCCTTTTTTTTTTTATAGAGTACATTAGAGGTTTATTCTCAAGGATGTGGGGGAAGTGTTACAATTCTGACCTCAAATAAGTCACCTTGCATCCAGAGAAATAGGGCCCAGTACTATTTCTCCTGAACGAAAGGTCAATCTGGCAAAGAAAGGAAAGAGTCAAGTGAACCTGGGGTAAGAGAAGATGGATTGCAGTCAAGGAATGGGAAGGGCAGCTGTGTAGTTGTGGGATGGGGTAGGATATGGGGAAGACTAACCTTGTGGTGCAGGACATTCTCTACAGAGTTGAATATGTCAGAACCTCGGTTCCCCATGTCTTCTGTGTAGATTAATTTGGTAATGGTAAAGATTAAAACAAAAGATTCCATGCTAGAAGTGCCAGTAACTGAAATATGAGACTGAGAGAAACATCTATGTATGAGGATTAGCTACAGCTGCTAGCATGCCCAAGGATACCCAGTGGCTGTTCTATTCCTTTCCAGCAGGAAAGCCCATTACTCTGGCTCCACTGATATCCCTGGGTAGAAAAGATTTCTCACTCCCCAAATTCTGCTTTCTTCAGTTTTTCCTCAAGTCCTCATCTAATGACAAAACCCATGAAGACAATCCAGGAAAGGATCCTGAGATGCTAGCAGTTTATTATACCTGGGGTGGTAAGGAATGGTAACGTCCTGCAAGGTGTTACTGGGACAACAGTGATTGACAAAGGAGCTCAAAATAAACCAGAATAAAAGAAGATCATTGGTAAAACCACAACTGGGAAAACTATAGAACCAAGAGAAGTTCATCAGATGGGAAAAGGACTGTGCTTGGTTTGGTCAAGATTGATTGATCAATCAAAAAACATTTATTAATCATTTACTATATATAAGACATTGTGCTAAGTGCTAGAGGTACCAAAAAAAGCAAAAGATGATGCTGTTTCAAGGAGCTCCCAGCCTAATAGTGGAGATGACCATGTGGGGCCCATAATCTAGAAGAGAATGAGATGAAGCTGAATTATCACAAGAGGTGTCCGAATCTGGGGAAATGCTAATGCTGCTCAGACAAGGGGCAGGGCACTGTTCGAAGGGACTTTCATTTTCCTCCTCTTTGCAGTGGGATCCAACAATTTGTGTCATGAGCCTACAGGGATCTATCTGGAAAATTTCCAGATATTTAAATCATCTGGCTTACAGGAGACTTCAGAGAACATGCCAATCCACCCCTCCTATCTTGTCCTGCCTCTGCTTCTTAGAGTTAGAAGGGTTTCTTTGGAAAGTCTAAGTTGGTTTCCTTTTTTCCTTCTTTCGAGAGCTTTGAAAAGCCTAATAAGCCCTTTCCAGAATACTGAAGTCATTACAGTTCTACCTGCAGGTCTTGTTGATCCCAGATGATGTGTGAAGCTTGATCCAATGGCTGACCCAGAAGCTGCTAAAGAAGAGTCTTATTGAAAAACAGACATACAAGGGAAAAAGTTAAGATTGCGAACTCCTTGAGGGCAGGGACTGGGTATTTTTTTTTCTTTCTTTACATTCTTGGGACTTAGTACATTATTTGGGACATAGTAGGAGATTTCTGAACAATTATTGTCTGGGCACCACCTCAGGGTTCTATATGCAGGAAATGATTAAGAATGTTTGACAAAATAAAGAAATGAATGTCATCAAACTCATTTGATAACTGCTTGAGTGACCATAGGAGGGGCTTCCACTGTCTAAGGTTACTTTCCCTGCTAGTAATGTGTCTGGCACAAAAAAAAATTAAGGTTTCAAGGCAGAATCAAATCATGTAAATCTTGCTTCAGGCACACTTGCATCTGAGGTTCATATGGGAAATTATGTCAATTCCCCTGATTGTTTTGTGAGGGTAGTTTCTTAATGCTATTATTGCCATGGAACTTTCGATGAAGGACATGAGAATCCTAGAGTGAGGTAATGTCTCTGGTCAGGAAGACCCAGTAGAACCTAGACGGCCTTTTCTCTACCTGGGATCTTTTCCACATAGAATTTTAGCCTTGGAAATCTCCTTAGATGGCATTGAAACGAGAAATTCCCAAAAATCCCCAGGAAGAAAAGGATAATCACCATCTGCCTAAAGAGTTACAATGAGAGGAAACTCATTCCATATTGAAGTAGCTGACTCTTACTACAGGGAGTCCTTTCTAACAACATTCAAGTGAATTACAAGGGCACAGATTTGAGAGAAAGCCATGCTAATTTCACTTTTCTCAGTCATCCTGGAGTTACAATCGGCGTGAAAATCAAAGGATATTTGTGTAACAAGACATTTAGTTGTCATGGATTGAATTGGACTGTGCTCATGACAATTTGGAAAACAAAGGACAGACAATGAATGGGAATATCGAAGGAGATGGGAAGAAAATCAAGAGAACACTAGATTAAGAGCAGAAGAACTGGTGGCTCAGCTTGCCATCTTTTGTTATGTGGAGGATGTGATCATTGAGTGAAGGGACAAGAGAATTCTCCTAGGCACCTGCCAGCCCTCTGACATGACAAACATAACAAAGGACCTTGACTTGCTCTACTCTGCTCTATTGAGACATAGAGAAGAGCAAACCTTCAGATGGGTTGCCCTGGATTGTCATCAGACTCTTTTGCTCAGTCTTCTGTTTTAGAGGAGAAATTCAACACACCAAGGGTAAGGATGAACAGAAATGCAGCACTTCAGGCATGACCTGTTCCAATTCATACCTGACCAGGAATTCCCTCCACAACATCCCCAGGAAGTGGTGATCGAGTATTTATTTGACATTCTTCAGGGAAGGCAAACCTTTTTCCTTCCTGGAGTAAACCATCCTACCACTTGATAAGAAATTTTTCTTGACCTCCAACCTAAATTTGCTTCTTTGCAGTTTGACTCATTATTATTTGTTCTGCCCTTTGGGCCAAAGCAGAACAAGTCCAGTCCCTTTTCCCTGTGACAGCCCTTTAACCACCTGAAGACAGTTGAATACTGTGTCTTTTTCATGTAGCCGAAGTTTTTCCTTAATCATTTTTATTTATCACACAACACTGTTGAACTATGTTGAGCTTGTAGTCCATTAAATGTCCCAATTTTTTCCCAGAATTCCAGTCACTGCTCTTCCATTTTGGATACATAAAATTGGACAGATGTAAAATTTTACTATTCCTATTAGATTTCACCTTACTAGATTTGACCCCAACATTCTAGCCTAACCTTTGGGATTCCAACTCTGTCATCCAATTTATTGATTGGTTCTTTCTCAAAACTTCAGGGTTAGATGTAAAATCAGTAAACCTATGATTTATAACTATTCTCTAGTTACTTACTTTTCTTAGGTAGCACAGAGACCAAGATATATCCCTGGAAAAATCCACTACATACCTCCTTCCAAGAATAATTACTGACTATTTTTTGGGTCCAGTCATTTTAACCAATTTTAAACTACTTAGTTGTGTTGCCATCTAGTCAACATTTGTCCTTATAGTCTATAACATTAGCATGGGAACATTTGACACACCAGTTCCTTTTCTACTTACTCCAAATGTGCTCCATCCTTAAGGGGAGAAAAATAACTTTCACTTGATCCTGTCATCACTTTATGCTGTTCCTATATCTCTGCTCCCTTTCATAGTCAATTGAAAAAAAGGCTGCTTCTCCCTCTCCCACTCACTTCCAAATCTCTTGAAATCTGGCTTTTGGTCCTACCATTTGACTGAAACTCTCTGAGTTTTACCAATCATCTCTTCATTACTAAATTTAGCAGCCGTTACTTAGTACTGATTTTCCTTGAAATTTCTACAATACATACATTGCTGACCACACCATTTCTCCTGGAGGTCCTGTCTGTTAGCTTTCAATGATTTAATCATTATCTTGAAGGACACAAATTCTAGACTGTACCATCAGTCTTATGTCTCTCGAACTTAAGTTCACATCATCATCCAGATGTTGACTGAACATGTCAGTCTTAAACTCAACCTATGCAAAGTGGAACTCATATGTCTTTCTAAACCCACCTCTCAGCGTCATCTACCTATTTTTCTTAATGGCACCATCATGAACAGGTTCACAACAGTCATCCTCGACCCTTCTCCCCTGTCCGAAGTTTAGAAGATTAATATCTGTTCTATTTCTACATCACCAGGCACATTTGCTCACATAGACACTGCCTTGATTCAGGTCTTCATCAACACAAACTAACGTGGCCTAATATAGTAGCCTCCACACGCTGGCCTTTTTAATTCTCTTTACTCTACTCCAACCCATCTTCTACATACTTGTTGAATTCAAGTTCCCAAAGCACAGGTCTGAACATGTCACTTGTGTCCTTAAGAAGCTTCACTTTTCTAAAATTTGCAGAATCTCTTCTTTCAGATTACCCATGCAATAAAATAAAAGTGGCCCTATTTCACCTGTAAAGCCGATAAGTAATCTGGTCTTTATCCATTTGATTCACATGACTCGCTCTCACACACTATACATTCTAGCTGTTATGTTTTATGCATACATGACATTCCATCTTCTGATCTCACATAAGTGCTCACACCCACCTAGAGTGCTCTCTCTCCTCATGTCCACTGCTTGGAACCCCTTATTCTCTCAGTGATTCACCTTAAATACTACCTCCTACAAGTTCTTTCTTGATTCCCCCAACTAGAAACTGATGATTTTGTATTTGCTGTAAATACATTTTATGTTGTTTTTTTTTCTTTCTGGTTACATGCAAGCTGCTTAAGTTCAAACACTATTTGATTTTTGTCTTTATGTTCTCAGCAAAATGACTGACACACAGTAGACATTCATGAAAAAGATAATTTGTTTGGACTGAATGGAATTTCATTCCGTAATCACCCTCTTTGACAGTGCTCCCCAGCCTGCCCAACACCCTCCTAAATTGTAACTAAGAGGCTAGACACAGTATTCAGATGTAGTCTGTTGAGTCCAAAGGATGGTAGGACTATCCCTTCTAAAGCTCTGGATGTGAAAATTATATTTCTGTATATGTGCATGATATTTTTTGACTATTCGTTGCCATTGTCATTGAGCTTGTCATTCGTTACAGAGTTTGAAATATATGAGAACTCCCACAAAATGCTGTCTAGCCATGCCTCCTCTATCCTGTACTTATACAATTGATTGAAAAATCCTAGTTACAAAATCCTATACTCCTCTTAACTCAGTTTATTTTGTTAAGTATAACAGTACATATGTCGAGTGAGTTGAATCCTTACTAGATCCTGCTTCTTTGCCACATGGTGGCTACCTGCCCTATCAACTTTGTGTCATCTATATATTTGCTTCCTTTTATCTATGTCTTCATCCAAGTCATTTTTAAATCTGTAGAACCAAACAACACCTAGGTCAGAGTTTGGTGACTGCTACAGATTGAAAAGAATTAGGGAAGCACAGAACACATTCTCTGGGGAACTAGATATGGACAACAATGAATGGGAAACAATTGAATGCACAAGGGATAAATGAGAAAAACATTTGGACTGTTTTGGGGGGCATATCATAATGAGAATGAGAGAAGAGAATGTTGGGATTAGAACAGAAGACAAAGGCACAGGAGCCAAACCTTGCTTCAGTAAGTTAGCTCACCATTGAGGTATATTCTTCAGAATATAGAGACCCACCCTTGTGATGCCATAGGTCTGGTAGCTCAGCTCTCAGTAAAACTTCACTCTGATCAGGAAGGGTGTGGCAGGATCTTGCCAGCAGCTGTATACAACAGCCACTCTAGTTGTAAATCTACCCGTCATTGGTCTAGGAAAGGAAATATTGATAAAATTTCCTAAGATTGGTGTTGACTGATGTGACAGAGACTTGGGTATTGGGGCAGTGAAACTCAGATGTGTGAGATCCTATATAGTTGATAATACCCCCAAGAGGGCTTACAAACCCACACCAGTTCCGTAGAAAACAATGTGGAATAGACAAAGATCTCTATTCCTGAGACTCCATGGACAAGAGAGATAGTCATGAAATAGCTGAGGAATTTGGAAATGGAGGAAAAGGTCACTTTGTGGAGACTAGGCCTCCAAATCTTGGCTACCCAGCTCTCACCTCAGTAAAGTCAGTATGCATCCAGAGTAGAAGGCACCAGGGCTTCTTTGGGTGAATACAGGACTGAGCTGGCAAGAAAGGAAAAAATGAGTGAGCAAATGGGACTTGTAAAGATGACACCCAAAGAATGGAGTAGACTATTGAACAGGGAGGTGAATGAGATCATAAATTTAGAGCTCCTAAACACCTGAGAATCTGTCTTTTTAGTTACCTACATACCATATTGCTTTCACTCTGGTCTTCATTCTTCCTTTTGTGCCTCTCCCCAGTAGAATCCTGGCCACTGAAATATAAGCTTTTACCTTATCTCCCCCAGAACCAGAGCTCTATCACATTTCTCAAACACTGTGACACCAAGCAACCTGGAACATATTATCTACTGCTTTTCCAGATGCCCTTAATGTGTTGGCTTAGACCCACTCCTCCCCTTAGAATAGAAGTGCCTTGAGGGCTTGGATGGTCTTGTTAACTTTTATTTGTATTCCTAGGGCTTAGCATAGTGTCCAGCACACAGCAAGCGCTTGATAAGTAAATGTTTATTCATTCATTCATTTATTCTTACTTTGCTATATTAATTTCACAGATGAAGAAACCTGAGGTCCATGGAGATTAGATAATTAGTCCAAGGTTACACAGGCAAGAAGCACCAGAGGTGGGATCTGAATCCACATCCTATTACTCCAGAACCAGTGCTCTTTTCCATTGTAGCATCCCAAGGTCAGGTCAGGGACTGAGAAATCTCACCACTGCTGCAAAGCGCTTTTGATGCAGCAAAGATAGACAGAGCCGGGGTGATCCATATGGTCCTAGTAGAACAAACCGGTCATAATGAAGTTGAGTGTTAAAGGCTGAAGGCTGTGTACACCAGCTATGGTAGGAGAGGAAAAAAAATACCGCCTGCAACCCTGGGCACATCAAACAAATAGATGCACTGAAAATCTATTCTTGTATTGTCATGGAAGGAAAAAATGTAATCCCTAGCCTCAATGACATCCATCTTAAGGTGCCTCTACCATTTCCTCAACCTCCCTTGTCTATACCTCTACCATTTTTCTTATCTTCTAGGAAAGTTCAGGAAGATACTCCTGGGGAAATGCATACTAGGTTTACCCTTTGTATCTGTGTAATGGTAATTTAAATGGAAAAAATCTTTCCCATCATGTATATTGACTTCTTGGTTGCTATGAATGGTTTTGCTTTGTGGTTTTGGAATGTGACTTTCTGGCATCTGAATCAATGTTTTTCTTTTGCCTTCTCTATGGAGACTTTGCAATCGAGAACTATGCCAGTATATTCGTAGTCACCACCAGCACTGTGAATATTGCCTTAGCCATTCATCTGGCGTCATGAACAGGATCCTAGGATATAAAATTTGGAGGCAAAAACCGTTTAGAGGAAGACATTAATATCCCAGGGTGGGAGGATTTATCATATTCCTCACAAGCAAAGGGATGAGTTAAAAGCACTAGACTCTATGAAAACTGGGAAGCAAGATTACAAAGGGAAAACTAGAGATCTGGAAAGATGTTTGCAAAGAATACCAATAAGACAAGGGAAGGAGCTGGCAGGGGCAATTAGGAGAGGCTGGATTTTATTATTAACAGGTTACCATATTATGTATGAAAGCAGAGATGAGCTGCTGAAGGAAAAAATTCACATGGAACAAAGAGTTAGCTAGTTTACAGAGGAATTGTCAGCATTTGGGCTCTGCTTTAAAATATCAGGCTGTAGGACTCATGTGGAAGAAATGACTGTTAATTTAGCTAAGAAGTGGAAGGCTGAAAAAGAATTGCCCATGTGATCTTTGTACAGAGCCCATCTAGTTTCCATGACAACGTCTTTCAGAACAGTGCATGAGTGGAAAATGCAATTAAGAGTTGGAAAATGAAACAGTCTTGAAGGATGAGACATCTAAGGCTGAAACTCACTCTATAGTTAAGCAGAAAGAAGAAAACAGAAGGAAACACAGTGTTAAAGGAAATAATTGAGGATTTTTCTCAGCAGGAGGTAACAGATATTTTCAGTCAGTTCACTAAAAGGATGAGAGAATCATCAATATCTTGGATGGTGAAAATCAGTGATGAAGGGGCTCTAGGGGTATCAACAATTAATGAGGATTGCTTGAAATTTCTAGGTATCAGTGGGAATTCTTTTGTATAGCAAGCATTTAGAGATTAAAATATGCAAGGAGGTAATAATACAAGTAGTCTGTTACCTTTTGTTGAAGAAGTCTGCAGTAGGCAGTAGCCTAATGACTCTATGTAGTCTAGCAGGGGCAGACTCTGGTATTCCCTTAGGGAGTGTATAAGAAAGTTCAAAGAGGGGGAACTGAAGACTGCCAGAATAATATAATTAATTAATAATAATATTATTATTATATCCATAATAAGAGGAAACGCATATGCATACTCTGCTACCCTCTTTATAGTTTCCCAGAGGATTATAATAGTGAAGATGACTTCTCCTGCTTACAAGCTCCTAGTTTTGACTGCAATATTTGAGAAAATAGCAAACCCTCTTTCAGAGGTGCTTGACAATATTTCACAGTTAAGTGACTGAGGGGACTGGGGAAAAGATAAATTTCCTCAAGAGAGTAGAGTATATAGCCAGCAGATTCAAAGCCAGAATGGAATGACCAGAAAAAACATTGTTTATGACTCTATTGAGAGCAGGGGTTGCTTTTGAAAATATACATGGTATTCCAACTAATGAATCATATAGAATGTACTGAGTAAAGGAGCTTGATTCCAGAAGGAAGAGAGAAGTAAGAAGTGCTCCTACAGATCCTTCTGGACCCTTGTATCCAAGTTCACCACACCTTCAGGGAGAAGAGGGAATTGGCCAAAGCCCAGCTCAGATTTAAGAAATGCACAGATGGAATTATAGACCCCATATCAATTTGACAATATATTGGAAAAACAGATCAAATACTGTAACCAGGGTTAGGCGAGGGCCTTCCTTATATATGGAAACCCTGATCAATATAAACATGGAACTCCTATCACCATCACAGGATGAGTAGGGGCTGAAATATCAGCCAGACAAGGCAAAGTGATGATGAAAATTGGACAATTACCTAAGAAAGAATACACTGTGGTAATTGTACCCATTGCTGAATACATAGTTGGAATGGATATATTGAGAGGCATGACTCTAAATTTACTTGAAGGGAGACAGCATTTGAGAGTAAGGAAGGCAGGAAATAATAAGTTTTAGGGGGTAAAAGAAAAATGGACCTAATTACTTTACCTGAAGTTTCTAAAGCAATTCCTTTATACCCATTCCCTCTATATATATACCTTTTATATTTCATAATAGATGCATAATTCTCAAGATTAACAGGTATCATCTTCCCTTATAGGGAGGAAGTTTGCCCAAGTTGAGTAACAAGTTTTGTTTGTTTGTTTGTTTTGTTGTCCCCCCTTCCCCATTTACCTTTTTATGCCTCTCTTGAGACCTGAGTTTGAAGATCGAATTTTCTATTAAGTTCTGGCGTTTTTGTCAGAAAGGTCTGGAAATCCCTTGCTTCGTTGAATGACAATCTCCTCGCCTGAAATGTTATGCTGAACTTTGCTGGGTAGTTGATCCTTGGTAGTCCCAACTCCTTTGCCTTACAGAACATTGGATTCCATTTCCTTCCATCTTTTAATGTGGAAGCTGCAAGGTCCTGTGTGAGCGTGACTGTAGTTTCTCAATATTTGAATAGTTTCTTTCTGGTTGCCTGTAGTATTTTCTCCTTCACTTGATAGTTCTGTAATGTGGCAACACTTATTTCTTGGAGTTTTCAGTTTGGGATCCCTTCCTTGATGATTTCCTGGAAGATGTTGTCCAGACTCTTTTTTCATCGTGGCTTTCTGGCAGGCCAATAATTCTTAAATTTTCTATTTTCCAGGTCAGCTGTTTTTCCAATTAGATATTTTACATTTTCTT